>CM056049.1:450014207-450151093 GCA_029574335.1 Rana kukunoris | reverse complement strand
TGGGAGGAGTAGTGGATGGGAAGTGTTTGTGTCGATAGGGCATGGGAGTATGGGTGAAATTATTGATCCCACGAAGTACAACAGCGGAAGATCCGTGCTGTTGTGAAGATAAATAGTCTATGCGCGTGTATTTTTCGTGCGGGAACGAGAAAAACGTGAAGTCACGTCCTTCAGGGTTCAAGAACCTCCATGCATCAACTAATTGCATAGAATGCAAAAGTGCTTTTATCTGCCGGAGAGTCCTGTAATTCACGCTTGATTTGCAATCGGACGTGTCCACTATCGGGTTCAGGGGAATGTTGAAATCTCCACCCAGCACTACACAACCCACCGTGAAACATTGCAGATGATGGATTAGTTGTCTACAAAACATCAGATGAGCCCTATTTGGAAAGTAAATATTCACCAGAGTGAGAGGGATACCTCCATACGTCCCCTTGAGGAACAGAAACCTACCCTCAGGGTCCACCTGTTGGTCTGTAAGTTGAAAGGGGGCATCCTTGTGAATTAGGATTGTGACACCCTTGGATTTAGCCTGATCATTTGTGGTGTGGAACGCCCTAAAGAATGTTGAGTCGGTGAGTCTGGGCACATGGTGTGTTTTGAAATGCGTTTCCTGAAGAAATACAAAATGGGGTTTACCTTTTTTGAGTTCCCTGAGCAACACTGATCGCTTTTCCGGAGTGTTCAAGCCCCAGACATTATGCGAGATTACCACCGGAGGGCTGCCAAGTGAAGAGTACGCCATGGAACCGACCCAGGAATGAACGCCCACCTGTCTGGACCTGAAATTGAACGTAAGAAAAAATATGTGGGAGAGAGAAAAGAAATAAAAAATCTGGGTTATGGTAAATAACACTATTCAGCGAATCCACATATGAGATAGGAAAAGTGAAAAGGTAGAATAAGATAAACGAGAAGAACAATTGGAGAGTTCAGTAATTACCTCACGATAGAGCCCTATCTATTGAGGCTTAGTAAATGGTAGTGCTTCGTATCCAATAGGAAACCAGCACTTTGTGGGGGAAAGGGAGGCGGCCACCTGGATAGTGGCAGATCACTCCTCCTTTGCTCCACACAGCTGAAAGGCAATGCAGTCAACAAGTATCAATACTAGGAATGATACAAAAACAAACACGAATCGAGTGGGTTTGTACCTTTCAACCACACACAGCCTATCAAAAAAAAAGAAGCTGTTTGTATTGAAACAAATAAAAAAACAATTATTAATCAACCCGACCAACCAATGGCGGAACATGCTCCAGAGTTAAACTGGAGCACCCCGTCACCCAGTCTACTCGCACCCACCTGAAAATACATAGTATGGGTGGAGAGAGAGATGAAATGCATGAAAATAGGAAAAACATATATATAAAAAACAGAAAGGTCCCAGCATGCTGAAGTAACCTAGAGTGAGATGAGTCATATATACACAACTAAGTGCAGCAAAACTACCCTTGATAAATGACAGGTGCCCGCCTAGACAAAAATCCCCCCTCTATGAAAAAACATCTTGGGGTCAGGGCCCGAGTACTGCTCAAGTCAAGGTAAGGCAAAAGCCCCAGAACCACCAAACCACTCAGTAGTGAAATCAGGGTCCCCTCTGCAACCCTGTAAGGTGGCCGAGAGTGGCAAAAAGTGACCTCAAGGTGAGTTTGATTGCAGGCAAGCAGTGATTTGTGAAGGAGCCAGTCTCAGCGAGTTGCAGACATCCGCCTATGGCAAACCCCTAACTG
This sequence comes from Rana kukunoris, assembly GCA_029574335.1. Taxonomy (NCBI): domain Eukaryota; kingdom Metazoa; phylum Chordata; class Amphibia; order Anura; family Ranidae; genus Rana; species Rana kukunoris. Next base: position 450,149,357 of record CM056049.1, on the reverse strand, counting down.
TAGTAGCAAGTCTTGAGTCATGAGCCGCCCACGTGTAGCCAGATAAAATAGGGGAGAGATAAAACAAAATAAAACAAACTGGAATGAGGGTGAGGATGTGGGATAAAATTGAAATTGGGGTAGGGGCCCCCCTCCCATAGGAGTGTCTGGGAATAATTTGCGGGATAGGCACAGTGGTGCAACGAAGGGTAGTCTCAATGAGTCATCCAGAAAATTGCAAACAGTCAGTAGACATCAAAACCGCGACCTCAGGAAGGGAATGCGACTGATCCACAATGTCTGCAGCCTTCTGCTCAATCTTGTTCTTGTGCACGCTTGCGGCCCGGGGTGCCGTTCCTGGACCCTCCACCTTTAGCATTTTTTAATTTCTTCGTCTGTCTCTTCTCTGGGGAAGAGAGCGGGGAGTGGGGAGGGCTCCGGTTACATGGAGGTAAAGCGAAGTCAGCATACCAATCTGGAAGGGCAATCAAGTCCAAACCCAGGCCCTCGCAAAAGTCTGGCAAGTCTGCTGGAACTCTCAGCACATGTTGATGACCATTAGCAGTGACTATAATGCCGCGTACACACGGTCGTTTTTTGTGATGAAAAAAAACACGACGTTTTCTGTGAAGTAAAAAACGACGTTTTTGAAACGTCACTTTCAAAGACGATGTTGCATACACACCATCGTTTTTTTCACAAAAAGCGAGGTTACCGTTCACCACTCTTTTCCATTGAAGCTCGCTTCATAACTAGCTTCTGGGCATGCGCGGGTTGAAAAACGTCGTTTTAAACAACGTTTTTGCTACACACGGTGACTTTTTGTGAAACAAAAAACGACGTTTTGAAAAACGACACAAAAAATTCAAGCATGTTGGAATTTTTTTTTGGTCGTTTTTTTTAAGACAAAAAACTACGTTTTGCCCACACACGATCAATTTAAATGACGTTTTAAAAAATAATGTTTTTTTTTCATCGCAAAAAACGACCGTGTGTACGCGGCATAAGGGCGAAGGGAAAGCGCCACATGTATTTGATCTCTTTATCCCTCAAGACATCTAATAATGGACGCAGGGCCCTGCGGTTCTTTAAGGTGATCTGGGAGAGATCTTGAAACAGCATTATTGATTCCCCATTGAAATCCACTCGATCACTCCTTCTCGTTCTCCTCATAATCTCCTCCTTCAACTGGAAGTTCTGGAGACAGCAGAAAATGTCTCTTGGTGGTGCGTCCTCAGGTCCCTTAGGCCTGAGGGCTCTGTGGGCACGCACAAATTCTATGGCCAAATCCTCTTGCCTCTCAAGCAGGCTATTAAACAGTCTCTGTAGGGCAGGGATAATGTGATCAGGTTCTATAGTTTCGGGGATCCCCCTTACCCTAATATTTGACCTCCAACCTCTGTTGTCGAGGTCCTCCAAATGTCTGTTTTTTTCTATGAAGTCGTCAGCATGGACGACTGCAATATCCTCCAGCCGGTGTATGGCCGTGTCTCTCTGCCTCCCCGCATGTTCTGACGCTGCCAGTTTTTCAGTGAGGACAACCAGGTTTGTTTTTAGGTCCGTTATGGCGGCCAAAAACATGGCTTTAATGTCCGCTGTGAAGCCCGACATGTCCTCATATGTCAAGGGCTTGTTGGAGCGTGATGTGCCCCTACCTGCGTCCTCGGCCGCAGAGTCAGAATTACCTCTGCAGTCCTCCTCGTGTTGCAGCGTCACCATCTTGGGGTCGGCTCCCCCGTGCTGAGCGACTTGCTTCTGGGCGAAATGTTCCCGTATGCTCCAGGCCGCGGTTGTCAGTTTGCCACAATGGGATCGTCACTGCGGTGCGAAGTGCAGTTTCTTGCCCGGCATCTGGGCTATGGTGGTCAGGAATCAGGCTAGAAGGCTGTGTGCGGGACGGAGCACCTCCTAGAGTGTGCTGCCATCCAAGCCGCGCGCGCCAAGCCACGCCCCCCCCTTTCTATTTTCCTAACTACTAAAGTGCTAGATTATCTTTTAATTTTTTCTGAAAAGGTGAACTAACAGCCTTTAGCCTCCCCACATACAGGGCCGGATTAACATAGGGGCTATTGGAGCTGCAGCTTCAGGCCCCTTCCTCAAGATAAGCCAATTTGCCAAAAAATAAATAAAAAAATATCGACTTTGAGGATTGTAGTCCCGGATTGTAGCTTGACCCGCCCCACCACTGGTCAAAATATGAAGCTCCTATCATTTATGGTTCCAGAGATACGGGGCTGCTTGCTGCTTGGCCTACATACAGAGTGGCCAGTTTAAATACAAGCTGACACACTCTGCAGCAGACTGAGAGGATGAGATCACAGAGCTTATAATAATTATTTGTATATTACTTATGGTAATTAACCCCTTGCCCACCCCAGGACGATTCGATTCTGACACTTCTCTCCTACGTGTAAAATTTGTTTTGTTTTCTGCTAGAAAATTACTCAAAACCCTCAAACATTATATATATATAAAAAAACACTAAAGTTATCACAATTTATTTTTTATTTACTAAGCCAGTGGTCATCACCCCTGTCCACAGGCCCACTAACAGGCCAGGTTTATATGTATTACCTTGGGGAGATGCAGACTAGAATACTGCAATCACTGAGCAGCAAATTATATCACCTGTGATGTATTTTCAGTTATCTTGCAACCTGGGTCTTGCAAAGTGGTCCTAGAGGACAGGGTTGATGACCCACTGTCCTAAGCGATGCTTTACATTTTGTGTTACAGGTTACATGTTTAGAGATTACAGAGGAGTTACAGAGGAGGTCTAGTGCTAGTATTTTTTGCTCTCGCTCTCAAACGATTGTGGCGTATGTAACCTGTGTGTATCTGGCACTGATACTAGCCAGTGCCTACCCAGCCACTGACTAATATCTCTCCCCCAGCCTGTCCCCACACACCCTCTAACCTTCTGACCTGTGGATGGGGAATCACTTCTGCAGTGGTGTCTTGTTTCTGCCTTGTGAATACAATGATCAGTGTTGCTAACTATAGCTGGCAGCACTGATTTATGTTTTGGGAAAAACCTGACAGGCTGGTTGTATTTAAGTCGATGTAGATAATTGATTGACTGTGAAAAACCAGCTAGCCTATACATAGATCGACTATGGCTGGTCTCTGCATAATTGGCATAATTTCAATCCATGTATGTACTGCTTAACCACTACGCATTTCCTAAACATCCTTCAACAAACCTTAAAAATTTTCCTACCCAGATTCCTTCATCCTCCTCACCGTATATACTCTCCACTCTTCTCTCCTGTACATACTGCTTACTGTCATACCTCTCACACTTCTCCTCCTATACATAGTGCCCACTGTCATACCCTACACACTCCTCTCCTGTACATAGTGCCCGCTGTCATACACTTCTCTCCTGTACATAGTGCCCACTGTCGTACTCTCCACACTCCTCTCCTGTACATAGTGCCCACTGTCATACCCTCCACACTCCTCTCCTATACATAGTGTCCACTACCATACCCTCCACATTTCTCTCCTATACATAGTGCCCACCATCATACCCTCCACACTCCTCTCCTGTATATACTGTTCACTGTCATACCCTCCAAACTCCTCTCTTATACACGGTGCCCACTGTCATACCCTCTACATGATTCTTCTGTACATACTGCCCACTGTCATATCCTCCCTACTCTTATTATTACCCTCCACACTCATCTCATGTACATACAGAGGTGTATTTAGGTTTTGTGCTGCACTGTCTGGCAGGTGGTTTATTTAATTCAACAGATACTGGTATGGCATAATAGGACACAAAAGCAACGTAGCAGCTGGCGGGTGGTTCCACAGCGCACAGCAGGGTATGGGTTATCTGACTCACCCAGCAGTGCCACATGAAATGGCAGCATCACCAGTATCTTTTGAAAACTTGCCAAACAGGTAAGTTATCAACTTCTGCTTAAACAGGTTGCTTCTAGCTATTATTTTTTTTATAAATAACAGGATTTACTGTGTGCACCTGGCACAAACCTAGGCAATTCAAACTGAGCATTTGATCAAACAAATAAAAAATAGGTTTCCTTAAAGTAATATTGAACTTTCAGTTATTAAGCACGTTCAGCAGCTAATTTAAAGTGGTGTTAAAGCTTGGTAAAAAAAAAAAAAAAGACAACGTTATACTTACCTCTCTGTGTAGTGGTTTTGAGTGCATCTCTGATCCTCTTATTTTTCAAGTCCCCTGCCAGCGCTCCAGGCTCCTCCCCCTCAAGCAGTTCTCCCAGAGAAAGTTGCTTGCCTGGGGGCACCGCTGCATGCTCGCTCCTAAGCCACTACTCTATGTGAAACATGGAGGTATGACTTGGTCCCAACCTCTGGCTTCTTGGATTGACAGCAGTGTGAGTCAATGGCTCCTGCTGCTGTATCAACCAATGAGGAGGGAGACTCCTGGGACCGATAAGGCTATTGTGAACATTGTTGGATCAAAGGGAGCTCAGGTAAGTATTGGGGGGGGTGGACGCTGCACACACAGAAGGTTTTTACCTTCATGCAAAAGGTAAAAAATCTTCAGCCTCACTTAACGAATATGCATCTTCTTTATCTTTTCACCCTTGCCTCTGTTCCAGTTTAAGCTGGTGCCCTGGGACGCCGTGGGAAGAGGACCGGCCGGCCGCCCCCCGCAAAGTGCCGCCCTAGGCCTGGGCCTTGTTGGCCTAGGCCAGAATACATCCCTGTGTACATACTGCTCAGTATCATACCATCCATACTCCTCTCCTGTACATACTGCTCGCTCTCATACCCTCCACATTCCTCTCCTGTACATATACTGCTATTTTCATACCCTCCGCACTCCTCTCTTGTACATACTGCTCACTGTCATACCCTCCCCATTCCTCTCCTGTACATACTGCCCACATTCATAAACTCCTCTATTATACATAGTGCCGGCTGTCATACCCTCCACACTAGTCTCCTGTGCATACTGCCCACTATCATACCTTCCACACTCCTCTCCTGTGCGTACTGCCCCATCATACCCTCCACACTTATTTCCTGTACATAATGTCCACTATCATACCATCCACACTCCTCTGCTGTACATACCGCCCACTGTGATACTTGCCACACTCCTCTCCTATGCATACTGTAGCCCTACGTTACCCTTCACACTCTACATACTGACAACTATCTTTCTCTCCACATTCCTCTCCTGTACATACTGCTCCCCATCATACCCTCCATACTCCTCTCCTGTACATACTGCCCACTGTCATACTCTCCACACTCCTCTCCTGTACATACTGCCCACTTTCAAACCCTCCACACTCCTCTCCGGTACATACCACCCTCTATCATACTCCCCACACTCCTCTTCTGTACATATTCTGTGCACTGTTAGACCCTCCACATTCCTCTCCATCACCTGCACATACTTCCCAGTTTTATACCGTCCATACTTCTGTTCTACGCCTCTTAAACACAAAAACAGTTCTTTAAAATTATACTGAATATCCTTAATATTACCAGCTCTAGAATGGGCACACTTTTGTTAGTTCAACTAAAGAAAATCTTCTCAGTACTCATATTTGTTCGGCCCCATTATTAGTACTGTATTTATTGGCGTATAACACTCCACTTTTTTACCCTGAAAATAAAGGGTAAACTGTGCCTGCGTGTTATACGCAGGGAGCTGTGGAAAGTTTTTCTCCTGAAATTCCCTTTTAACCACTTCAATACAGTGCACTTAAACCCCCTTCTTACCCAGACCAATTTTCAGCTTTCGGTGCTCTCACACTTTGAATTACAATTACTCAGTCATGCAACACTTTACCCAAATAAAATTTGCGTCCTTTTTTTCACACAAATAGAGCTTTCTTTTGGTGGTATTTAATCACTTGTGGGATTTTTTTTTTTTTGCGCTATAAATAAAAAAAGGCGGAAAAGTTCGTGAAAAATTGCTGTTTTCTTTGTTTCTGTCATAAAATTTTGCAAATTAGTCATTTTTCTTCATAAATTTTGGCCAAAATTTATACTGCTACGTGTCTTTGGTAAAAATAATCCAAATTGGTGTGTATTATTTGGTCTTTGTGAAAGTTATAGAGTCTACAAACTATGGTGCCAATCCCTGAAAATTGATCAATCTGATCACACTTAAAGTACTGACGGTCTATCTAATTTCTTGAGATACTAACAAGTCAGAAAATTAAAAATACCCCCAAATGACCCCATTTTGGAAAGCAGGACACCCCAACGTATAATCTAAGAGGCATAATGATCTTTTGAGCGGTTATTTTTTTTCCAGAAGTTTTGGGAAAATGTGGAAAAAAAATTAAAACGCATTTTATTTGCACAAAGTTGTCCATTTATAAGATATTTCGAACACATAGCGAATGCATAGCAAAAATGACACCCCAAAAAACATTCTGCTACTCCTCCTGAGTATGGGGATACCAAATATGTGGGACTTTTACACAGCCTGGCCACATAAATAGGCCCAACATTGAAGTAGCACCATCAGGCGATCTACGAGCATAAATTGCACATCTCATTTTCACCACCTATTACACTTTTGAAGGCCCTGGAGCACCAAGACAATGAAATTGCCCACAAAATGACCCCATTTTGGAAAGCAGACACCCCAACGTATAATCTATGAGGGCATAATGAGTCTTTTGAGCGGTTATTTTTTTCCAGAAGTTTTGGGAAAATGTGGAAAAAAAATTAAAAAGCGCATTTTATTTGCACAAAGTTGTCCATTTATAAGATATTTCGAACACATAGCGAATGCATAGCAAAAATGACACCCCAAAAAACATTCTGCTACTCCTCCTGAGTATGGGGATACCAAATGTGTGGGACTTTTACACAGCCTGGCCACATAAATAGGCCCAACATTGAAGTAGCACCATCAGGCGATCTACGAGCATAAATTGCACATCTCATTTCTCAACCACCTATTACACTTTTGAAGGCCCTGGAGCACCAAGACAATGGAATTGCCCACAAAATGACCCCATTTTGGAAAGCAGACACCCCAACGTATAATCTATGAGGCATAATGAGTCTTTTGAGCGGTTATTTTTTTTCCAGAAGTTTTGGGAATATGTGGAAAAAAATTAAAACACATTTTTATTTGCACAAAGTTGTCCATTTATAAGATATTTCGAACACATAGCGAATGCATAGCAAAAATGACACCCCAAAAAACATTCTGCTACTCCTCCTGAGTATGGGGATACCAAATGTGTGGGACTTTTACACAGCCTGGCCACATAAATAGGCCCAACATTGAAGTAGCACCATCAGGCGATCTACGAGCATAAATTGCACATCTCATTTCTCTCAACCACCTATTACACTTTTGAAGGCCCTGGAGCACCAAGACAATGGAATTGCCCACAAAATGACCCCATTTTGGAAAGCAGACACCCCCAACGTATAATCTATGAGGCATAATGAGTCTTTTGAGCGGTTATTTTTTTTCCAGAAGTTTTGGGAAAATGTGGAAAAAAAATTAAAACGCATTTTATTTGCACAAAGTTGTCCATTTATAAGATATTTCGAACACATAGCGAATGCATAGCAAAAATGACACCCCAAAAAACATTCTGCTACTCCTCCTGAGTATGGGGATACCAAATGTGTGGGACTTTTACACAGCCTGGCCACATAAATAGGCCCAACATTGAAGTAGCACCATCAGGCGATCTACGAGCATAAATTGCACATCTCATTTCTCAACCACCACCTATTACACTTTTGAAGGCCCTGAGCACCAAGACAATGGAATTGCCCACAAAATGACCCATTTTGGAAAGCAGACACCCCAACGTATAATCTATGAGGCATAATGAGTCTTTTGAGCGGTTATTTTTTTTCCAGAAGTTTTGGGAAAATGTGGAAAAAAAATGAAAACGCATTTTATTTGCACAAAGTTGTCCATTTAATAAGATATTTCGAACACATAGCGAATGCATAGCAAAAATGACACCCCAAAAAACATTCTGCTACTCCTCCTGAGTATGGGGATACCAAATGTGTGGGACTTTTACACAGCCTGCCACATAAATAGGCCCAACATTGAAGTAGCACCATCAGGCGATCTACGAGCATAAATTGCACATCTCATTTCTCAACCACCTATTACACTTTTGAAGGCCCTGGAGCACCAAGACAATGGAATTGCCCACAAAATGACCCCATTTTGGAAAGCAGACACCCCCCAACGTATAATCTATGAGGCATAATGAGTCTTTTGAGCGGTTATTTTTTTTCCAGAAGTTTTTGAAAAATGTGGAAAAAAAATGAAAACGCATTTTATTTACACAAAGTTGTCCATTTATAAGATATTTCCAACACATAGCGTGTACATAGCAAAAATTACAACCCAAAATACATTCTGCTACTTGTTCTGAGTATGGGGATACCAAATGTGTGGGACTTTTACACAGCTTGGCCACATACAGATGCCCAACATCCAAGTAGCACCATCAGGCGTTCTAGGAGCATACATTACATATATAATTTCCTGGCAACCTATCGTTTTTGAAGGGCTCTTCATATTCTAACACATAGCATGTACATACCAAGAATTACAATCCAAAATAAATTCTATTGCGGAAAGGGTAAAAAAAAGTATTACCTGTGCTTTTAGTAGTGTCCACAGAAGAGAGCACTGGTCCAGGCAGCAGTCAGGGATGTGCTTAGCGACAGCTATAGTAATTCTCCAGGCAGCATATTTGCATAGTCCAGGTAGCAGTGGTGTGGCTCGTTCATGCCGCCGCAGGCAAAGATGATGGCAGGCATGATGGCAGTAAGTCACAGCAAGCTGAGGCTGCAATCCGTAAGACCTGTGCACAGGGGCACAGGGGTAGAGGCTTCGACCCACCAAATCTCTATGAAGCCTCCGGACTCCAGACCCTAATCCGGAAATTACAAAACCCGGAGAAAACAAAAAAAATGTTTCTCCATCCGGGAAAACTATTCTGGAGCCCCTCACATATGTGAGACCCCTGTGTACTACAATAGTAGGGCAACAGATCAGTCCAAGTGGTAGGCAAAAGCATAGTCCATAAAACAGGCCAGGGTCAATTTACGTGGAAGCAGTCCAAACGGTAGGCAGAGGCATAGTCAAAAAACAGGCCAGGGTCAGTTTACGTGGAAGCAGTCCAAGCAGTAGGCAAAAGCATAGTCCATAAAACAGGCCAGGGTCGATTTACATGGAAGCAGTCCAAACAGTAGGCAGAGGCATAGTGAAAAAGCAGGCCAGGGTCAGTTCACGTGGAAGGCAGTAGCATAAAAATGGTCAGATGGGCGAAATGGTTAAAAAAAATGGGCTAATATTTTGGGGATTCGTGATAAGTTTCAAAGCATTCTCCAATGCAAAGGCCAGGTTGGGAGGGACACCGGGGACAATGGTAGCTGGAATCTTTTCGAAATCCTCTTTTGCTGCACACACGACATCTTTTTTTGCCGTCTTCGGCCTCCTTCGGATGGTGGGATGTTGTGCGGGTAGTGGCGTCCATGAAGTCGGCTAACGGCATCAGAGCAAAGGGTCTCTGTGGGGGGTCCTTGTGGATAGATGAGGGACATGACTATATCTTCTGTGAATTGTAGCAAGCGGGCAGGGTTTTCAGTGGATTTGGAGTAGACTACATAAGAATTGTAAATGGCCAAATGGATGAGATAAATTGCTACCTTCTTGTACCAGAATCGGGACCTCCTTATTGATAAATAGGGCTGAATCATTTGATCATTGAAATCCACCCCCCCCATGTACAAATTATAATCTTGGACACATGTCGGCTTTTCAATGGGACCCTCGTCTTCGTTGAACAACAACTGCAGTGTCATTATGAATGGTGGACATCATGTGCACGTCTCTGTTATCCTTCCACCTCAAGGCCAGCAGTTCGTTGCACCTCACTGCTGCTCTTTGCCCCCTTTGCAGCTTTTTGTTGATAATGGATTGTGGGAAGCCCTTCCTATTTTTTCTGGAGGTTCCGCAGGCCAGGGTTTTTTCAACATATAAGTGTCGGAAAAGGGGCAGGCTGGTGTAAAAATTATCAAGGTAAAGATGATATCCTTTTCTCAGGAGTGGGTAAGCCAGGTCCCATACAATTTTTCCAGCTGTGCCTATGTAGGCCGGGCACTCAGGGGGCTGGAGCTGGGAATCTCATTCCTTCATAAATGCGAAACGCATACAGATATCCCGTGGCTCTCTCACAAAGTTTGTAAAATTTTACACCATATTTAGCCTTTTTACTAGGAATGTACTGCTTTATTCCCTAGACGGCCACAAAAGGGTACCAGGGACTCATCCACACATATATGTTTCTCGGGGACATAGATTTCTGCAAATTGATGGGAAAGGAAATTGATCAGAGGGCGAATCTTGTACAATTTATCGTAATCTGGATGATTACGGGGAGGGCACTGGGTATTGTCATTGAAATGAAAAGAATCTCATAATCATCTCGTATCGGGACCTGGACATTTTGGCAGAATATATGGGCTGATGGTAGATGGGTTTGGTGGACCAATAAGAATGTCCTTGATTTTTTTTGTTAAGCCCCATGTTTATGGTGAGGCCAATAAACAATTTGAACTCCTCCAAATTTACATCTCTCCACTCAAATGGACGGGCATAAGATGATTGGGGGTTGTTGGCAATATACTGCTGGGCATACAAATTTGTCTGGTCAATAATTAACTGCAAAAAAGTGTCGGGCAAAAAGAGATGAAGGTAATCAACTTCTGAAAAATTTTGGGTGTTGGCCTGCACACCTGGCTGTGCTGTGAAAGGGGGAATAATGGGTGATCCAGAGTCGGAAGGCAGCCAGTTTGGGTTGGCAAGACCATCTGGCATGAATGTAGTGGCCCTGGCTCCTGGGGGACGTGACACTCCAGTAGTTGGGGGGTTTGAATTTCTTGTGCTGGCACTTAGGAGTGATCTGGCAGCACTGGGCCTGGGCATTTGTTCATGAGGGGTTTCGCTGGCGGCATCGCTGGTACTGGGGCTTTGTTCCCGGGGCCTTTTGCTGGCATCAGCGCTGGTACCGGGCCTATTGCTGGTGGCGCAGGTACTGGGTCTTTGTTCCCGGGGCCTTTGCTGGCGTCAGCGCTGGTACTGGGCCTATTGCTGGTGGCGCTGGTACTGGGTCTTTGTTCCCGGGGCCTTTTGCTGGCGTCGGCGCTGGTACTGGGCCTATTGCTGGTGGCGCTGGTACTGGGCCTAGGAATATCTTCCTGGTTGCTGGCGGCTGCGTGGTTTTCAGAGTGCCGTGCCTTTTAGGAGGGGGGACCCATTCTTCATCCGAATCGTTACTGTATTCAATCGGTTCAAATTCCGATTCGGAATCAGAAATGGAATCTGATGAGAGCTCCCCGGTGCTCTCATCGGTCATTGAGAGGATCTGCAACGCCTCTTGGGTACTATAGAATCTTTTGGACATTTTGGCTGTGGCGGGTAGCTGTATACGATGGGTGACAGGTGGGTGGCAGGTGATGTGCACTGATGGGTGGCAGGTGACGTTCACTGATGGGTGATGGACGATGGTCCCTGATGGGTGACAGGCCACGGACGGTGACGGGTGATGGTCACGGATGGTTGACAGGCGATGGTCACTGATGGGTGACAGGCCACAGACGGTGATGGTGATGGTCACAGATGGGTGTCAGGCCACGGACGGTGACGGGTGATGGTCACTGATGTTTGACGGGGTGCACCGCTGATGGGTGACGGGTGATGGAGATAGAGCACGGTCACTGATGGGTGACGGGTGATGGGTGACAGATGCACTGCTGATGGTCACAGATGGTGACAGGGCAGGTCACTGAAAGGTGTGACGGGTGAAAGTGTGCAGGTCACTGATGGGTGATGGGTCACAGGGCAGGTCACTGATGGGTGACGGGTCACGGGGCAGGTCACTGATGGGTGACGGGTCACAGGGCAGGTCACTGATGGGTGACGGGTCACAGGGCAGGTCACTGATGGGTGACGGGTCACAGGGCAGGTCACTGATGGGTGACGGGTGACAGGGCACGGTCACTGATGGGTGACGGTGACAGGGCACGGTCACTGATGGATGGCGGTTGCACCGCTGATGGCAGTCTCTTTGTGTGACAGGTGCACTTTAGGGGTGACTGTTGGTGACTGTTAACAATTGGGGGGGGGGGGCAAAGGGTGGTGTGGTGTTTGTGCAGACACTACAGAAACACAGAACTGTAACTCACTGATAGTAGCTCTTCTCTCCTCACACTGGAAACAATGTGTGAGGAGAGAAGAGCTGGTAACAGTTAGTTACAGCTCTGTGTTTACACTTAGTGATCAGGCTGTGAATGGATCACAGCTGATCACGTGGTACACAGCCATGACCAATGGCTGTGTACCATTGTCGGCGACGAGCAGTGTTCCCGGGAACACGCTGCCGCCGACAGGCACGCGCGGCGCGCTCACGATCGCGCGCAAACGCCGTGGATTTAAATCCTGATCAGCCGTGTATTCAACACGGCCGATCACGTGGTGAGCAGCGCATCCGCGCCGCTGTTCACCCCTGACGGTGACGAGCGGTGTCTCGGTGACACCGTCAAATACAGTACTTATTTAATTTTGTGATTACTACTGTGATGTATAGAGGAACTTAGGGGATCTCAGAAACTCTAAATATAGCACTTGTAAAAAAAGTGTCCCTTAAAAATATTTTTGAAATGTTGGCAACTATGCACTTAGGTACTGCCCAAGGGCCACAGGTCAGTAGGGGGCCCCATGAGAGGCTCTTGGGATCCTATGATAATAAAGCTATAGTAAACTTTGCTAACATTAACTTTTTATGCAGGCCCCTGAGGTAGATTATACCATAGGTGTATCCCTCAAATATTTACGCAGCATATTAGCACATTAGGGTACACTTATAATTGGTCAGACTTGATCCCTCCTGTGCTGGCACTGTGATCAGTTCCGGCGGTCCTTGGCGCTTCCATCTTCAACGGTCTTCCTTCTGGGCTCTGTGCCTTCGGTCACTTGCCTTGGCTGAGCTGCGTGATGTCATTACCATGCATGCTCATGTGCATCCTTTCTTTCTCATTCCCCTTTCTCTCTCATCCTCCCTCTCTTACACCTCACCTCTTCATCATCCCTCTCTCTCTTTAATTTAATTTGTTATAACAAAAATGTTCTTAATCTGGCCCTGCCCACATACCTGGTCCCTGCTGCACTTTCCTCTTTGGGTGAAACAGTTTCACTATCCATGCAACCGGGGTAGCAGTCCTAGGGTTTTAAAACCACCACTGTTCTTTCTTTCATTCTTTAGGGACACTGAGTCAAATCAAAGCAGTTCTAATCGGCTAATGTTAGTGTAGTGATGTGATAATTTCTTTGCCCATTTACCAAGTGTATACTCTTGTTTTGCAGTGTTTGTTTGCCCTTTTCCAATATGGTTGCTATTAGGGTTGCGGTGGTCCGTTTTCTGTGCGAGCGATCCGGGATGAGGGGGGCGGCTGTTCGTTTTTGTCTGCCCCTCCGGATCGCTCCCACCAGGTTTTGTGGGTAAGTGGGTGGGGAGACAGACATGTGAAGAGAGAACAGTATAATGGTGCTAAGAGAACACAGACTGGCTAAGTGCTGCTGCTGCTGCAGTTTCACCTCGCTGAGAATTACATAGAGACTGTTAATGATTTGATGTTCCTGTTTGGAAAATACTTTATGTTGGATGGTCACTAATGTTATTTGTTCAATACATAGACTTTCAAATACAATTACTGTCTATGTGAAGATATATTTCTCAATTGGGATTTCACTTGCTATTCACAAGCCCCAATTGAGTGGAGGCCACTACGCTTGTTAGAGATCCTGTCCTGATCACACAGATTATGAAGACTCTTCTCCTAAAATACTATACAGGTGGCGCCATCATACCTCAGTAGCCTAATGCCGGCGTACACACGATCACATTTTATGACACAAAAAACGACGTTTTGAAAAAACGACACAAAAAGTTCAAGCATGTTCGAATTTTTTTTGGTCGTTTTTTGAAGACATAAAACAATGTTTTGCCCACACACCATCATTTTAAATGACGTTTTTGAACTGCGGACCAGTTTCAGCAGGCATGTTCGATCGTGTGTACGCGGCCTTAGAGAGAGAAAGAATGGTGCTACATTAGTATGTGACAATGACATTGACAGTGAGGTGATATTGACTCTGAATATTCTGACAGAATTATGGAAGAGGGAGTGGAATCTGTAATTTAGCATCAGGAGTGCAGCATGTACAGAGCACCCATCATACTGATTTTAACGGTGTTCGAATTGAGTTCAGGGTTTTTGCTGATTTTTCCATGGAGGGGGGAATTAGCATTCAGGGAGGGTAGTCTAGATGGGTCAGGATGCTGTAATGCAGGAGGTGATCAATGTCATAGTCTCATCTGACCATGAATTGTAGTCATCTTCCTTATTGGTGAGAGCAATGACAGATACCACAATTAAAGAGAAAACCTAGATACATTTTTCTATAATAGTTGGTGATGCTTTTGGATCACTTTTATCCTTGTGGCAATGGTCACTTCAAGACAATGGAAACATTCTTAAGATCTAGACTCTGATATGAGATTATATACTCCAGGAAAGCACCTCTGAGAGCTCAGAGGCATTTCCCTAATTGCAGAGCTGAAATGGCATGAGATATTCATAGTAAACATCTTGAGTATTGAAAGCTGCTTTCAACTATCATTTTGTTTTGTTGTACATAGGGTTGTAGATCCATGACAATCTATAAAGAGAGAGTGGTTGGTCATGAACGGATGGGTTGTAAAATAACTGTACCAATAAATTGTTCAGGGGTCTCAAACTGGCGCCCTCCAGCTGCAACTACAAGTTCCATCGTGCCTCTGCCTGTGGGAATCATGCTTGTAACTGTCAGCCTTGCAATGCCTCATGGGACTTGTAGTTCCAAAACAGCTGGAGGGCCATCAGTTTGAGACCTCTGCTTTAGATAGTCCTATGCTATGATCGATATGTAGCCCCCCTTTCTTTCAGAAAAAGTGCTACGCTAAAGTTAGTGGGAGAGTTATGTTGCTCCCAATCCTAATTTGCTAAATTGGGGCTTCTGTCAGCCCTGAATGATTCTGTGGGTCATTCTGTGCTCCAGGGATGCAATTCCCATCTCTGGGCGGCAGGTGGCGCCAAAGGGATTCAGGCAGAGCCACTTTTCCCCAGCAGCCAATTGGAGGAGTTTTCCCTCGCAGAGCATACTGGGGAGGGGTATATCTGTGGAAGACGCCATTTTGGGGGTTCTCGCGGTTCCAGGTTCTAGGTGCGGCACCCACCTTTAGGTGTGGGCAACCAACAGACCCCAGCGATATGGCCTACCAGGCCGGGGTCGAATGTTTTATGTGGAGTTCCCTGCTGATGCTGAAAGGAGCTCTAGCGACTTGCTGGGGGCTTCATTTCTACTGAAGAGATCCTAAGCTGTGTGCTGCTCGGTGGGGGATCGGCTTGAGAGAACCCAGAGGCAGGTGATCCAAAAGGGCTTGAACGAACCATCGGGCATCTGGTTGCCAGGAACTGACAGATAACCATAGACTGTCAGCTGGTGACCCCTACTGAAAAGAGAACTTTCTGGGAGGATTTGCTCTACAGTCCAACATTGGGCCTGTGGCAGAGGTCTTCATCTTGAAACGCTAAATTCAACTAGAGCCAAGTCAGTGAGAGAGACTTGTTTCCTCCCAGCAACCTTAAGTGACACTTCGGCTGCCAGGCTTGTGGCAGAGGTCTGTCCGGAGGCACTCTACCCACTCTGGCTGGAGTGGCGACAAATTGTTCTACTATGGAAAGCAGGACTGTTTTTTTCATCCAAAGCCTGATACCGCAACGTTCTCTCCTTTCATCAACCTTTTCTCTCTACCTCATGTTGATGTTGGTCGTGTTGGACCAGGAATAAAGCACTCAGAAAACTTCAGCGGCAGGTTTGGACATTCTCTTATTGCTCTGCTCACTACAATCACCCCTAGACAACATACAGAGGTAACTTAATATGCCGATCCCAAATCAATCAGCGGCTCCTGGGGGGTAGCGCTACAGATACAATTAGCAATGGCTCTGGAATCTAGGCAGGCTTTAGTCTCGAAAGGTCTGATCAGGGAAAAGGAGCTAAATGGTGTAGGTAAACTTTTTTTAGTGGGACATGGTTGACCTAGAGAACTCTTCGCTGAACTTTTGAGTGCTTGAGAAGGGAATTGGTTTTCTAATTATTCTTACTGCACAGCACAGGCATAGGTTCTGTGCTCAATGACCTTCATGCTTGGAAGCTCAGGTAA
Organism: Rana kukunoris; assembly: GCA_029574335.1. Classification (NCBI taxonomy): domain Eukaryota; kingdom Metazoa; phylum Chordata; class Amphibia; order Anura; family Ranidae; genus Rana; species Rana kukunoris. Next base: position 450,133,095 of record CM056049.1, on the reverse strand, counting down.
CAAGTTCTGGTCTCACCTGTGCAGATGGCAGCTGATCCGAGGTTAGAACTCAGAGCATGGTATTTAGGGAGGGTTCTTTTAGGGTTAATGTAAAGTGTGTTCTAGTATCAAGGTTTCTCATTAGGGGTTAAAGTTAGTGTGAGTAAGGTGCCAGATTATGGGCTTGTCTCCATGAATCCTTTCTAAGCTTTACTGTGTGTGATGTAAAATCTCTGACCCCTGCCTGCTGGAGTTGAGAAATAGCCTTTGTGTGTTGTGTGTAGGGATATAGAGAAGAGATTGCTGCAGACAAACAGGAACAACTGTAGGAATATTTCTTTCACATCTATGTATCATATGAAGCTTGTCACTTTAGTGGATACAGGCAGTTCCTGGGTTACAAAACAAGATTGGGTCTTTAGGTTTGTTCTTAAGATGAATCTGTTTGTAAGTCAGAACAGGTACATTTTTTCAACAAACAGCTGTAGTGCCGTTCCAGGGTCTCCTCCATAGTGTGTGAGGAGGAGATCTGGAATAAAAAAGTACAGTACAGTGCCTGATCTCCCCCCAAATAAAGAGGACCTGACACCAGCCCCACAGAACCTGTCACAGCCCATCACAGTACCTGTCACAGCCCATCACAGTACCTGTCACAGCCCATCAGAGTACCTGTCACCAGCCCATCAGAGTACCTGTCACCAGCCCCAGAGTACCTGTCACCAGCCCCAGAGTACCTGTCACCAGCCCCAAAGTACCTGTCACCAGCCCCAGAGAACCTGTCACCAGCCCCAGAGTACCTGTCACCAGCCCCAGAGTACCTGTCACAAGCATCATAGTACCTGCCACCAGCCAACCAGAGTAGCCAAGTATTTGTCACCACCCCATCAGAGTACCCGAATACCTGTCACCAGCCCCATCAAATTACCCGAGTACCTATCTCTAGCTCATCAGAGTACCCATCAGAGTACCCGAGTACCTGTCACCAGCCCATCAGAGTACCCGAGTAACTGTCACCAGCCCATGCCTCAAAGAATATACTTTGGGTGTTGGTGCTCCAGGACCTTAAAAAGTGCGATAAGAAAACTAAATGTGTAATTTATGCTCCTAGAATTCCTGATGGTGTGCACTGCATGTTGGACCTCTGTATGTGGCCAGGCTGGGAAAAAATTCTCACACATGTGGTATTGCCATACTCTGGAGGAGTAGCAGAATGTATTTTGGGGGTGCAATTGGAAGAATGCTTATGCTTTGTGTGAGAAATAAATTCTTAATTTTCCCAAGAATTGTGGGAAAAAAATTACAACTTCAAAAAACTCACCATGTCTCTTACTAAATACATTGGACTGTCTACTTTATAAAAAGGGGTCAGTTGGGGGGTATTTGTACTGACTCAAGAAATTAGTCAGTACACCAGGTGTGAACAATTTTTAATGATTTGCATCATGGCTTGTAGACTTTAGAACGTTCACACAGACCAAATATTATACACTAGTTTGGGTTATTTTTACCAAAGATATTAGCAGTATAAATTCTGGCCCAAATTTATGAACAAATATTACTTATTTTCAAAATGTTATAATAGAAACGAAAAAAAAGTGTGTTTTTTTTTTTTCAAAATCTTCACCCTTTTTTAACTTATATCACAAAAAAAAAAACCCAGTGGTGATTAAACACCACCAAAAAAAAGCTCTATTTGTAAGAAAAAAGTTATAAAAAACAGTGTTGCATAACTGATGCCATGTACACACGATCATTTTTCGGCATGAAAAAAAAAACAACGTTTTTAAAAACGTCATTTAAAATGATCGTGTGTGGGCTTCACATAGTTTTTCATCTTCTGAAAAACGACAAAAAAAATATTCAAGCATGCTGCATTTTTTTAAACGTTGTTTTAAAAAATGATGTTTTTTGGGTTGTAAAAAATGATGTAGTGTGTGGGCTAAAACGATGTTAGAAAACTAAGTTTTAAACCCACGCCTGCTCAGAAGCAAGTTATGAGATAGGAGCTTGAATGGAACTTCCCCTTTAGAGTGCTGTCGTACGTGTTGTACGTCAGCGCTTTGCTCACCATTTTTTTTAAATGATGGTGTGTGGGCAACATCGTTTTTAATGATAAAGTTGGAAAAACTTTGTTTTTTTCTACATGCTGAAAAACGTCGTTTTTTTCCATGTCGAAAAGTGATCGTGTGTACGTGGCATCAGTCATTGGTATTCAAAGTGTGAGAGCCCTGAAAGCTAAAAATTAGTCTTGGCAGGAAGGGGGTATAAGTGCCCTATATTGAAGTGGTTAAATGTAAGTGTGAATGCAGAGATTACTTGTTCATGTTATTTTTGTAGATAGGTTGTTCTAGATTATGGGGGTGTGTGGTAAGATTAAGAGTTGAGACGTGGGGCTACACCAGTGGCCGGTGATCATTTTTTCTGGGGGACGGGTCAGGTGCATTTACCCCATCTATGCAGTGCTTCACCGGAGGCTTCCCTTGCTCTTCTGTGGCAGCAGAGACAGCTCTCCCTTTCCCTGCTCTCTATGGGCATCGACGGCTTCCGTTTCTTCCCTCCTCCGTGGCAGCCAATTGGGACTCTTCTCTTTTCGACCAATCGAAAAAAAAGGGTCTCAAACCTGCTTCTGATTGGCCAGATTGAGAATCGGTGTTACAACAGAAAATATTCGCTGTTGTAACACCTTGGTGGACTTTTAGCACAATGCTCTGTGCTCTGAGCACAACATATTTTGAAACCTATTAGAGCTGCTGTAATTCAGGCGCCTGGCATCCTAAAAGGGTCCAGACGCCTGAATTGGGGGTGGTTGCAGCGGGCCATAGATGCTATGCATGAATCTATCCATAAAGGGGGGTGGCATTGAGAGAGGGGGCGGGTCCCAGGGTGCCCCTAATGGACGGGCAGCCACTGCGCTACATATTTTTTACAACCTAACCTAAAAACCCTCAGTAAAAATACTACACATTTACATGTTTATCCTAAATGGACATAAATCCCATGAATCTTTCAGTATTTTCAGATGACAGTTAAGCCTCCTCTTGTGTTAGGGTCAGAACCGACCCGTTTTCAGGTTTTGAATGTCTACAAGTATCACATAAATTTGTTTATTGCATCAAGATTTTTTTACTTTGTCAGGAACCTCTATTTAAATAATGTAATAGAAAAAGAATCCTTTTCACTAAATTATAAAATACTGTGGTGAAAATTAAGACGTTTTGTGATGGATGGGAATATGGAAAAATGAATATTTTTGTGTTATGAATAAGAGCCACTCAGAGATTACCTTGTAAAAGTTACCATTTGAAATGAAGTGTGTATATTCCTTGAAAATATATATGTCCAGATATTGTTCTGAAGATGCGACTACACATCTGTTTGAAATTAAGAATCCGATGTGTGTTAACGAAGATTATTGAATTCAGCATTGAAGATATGAAATTATGAAGAAATAAGGGGCTATTATAAAAACTAGCTGCACATCCTCATTCAACCTTCCCTCCCCCCCCTCCCCTTCACTCTGAAGCTTGTGTGCGCATACCTGGACTTTGCAAGAGGAAGTGAAAAACATCCCCCAAGGCTGAAGGAATGTGTGCTCCGGCCCACCCCCCACATCCTGTCATCCCCTCACCCAAATGACTGTTTGAATCTTGTAACCAAAGGAATTCTATATATGAACTGGCCAATGAGGGTTACATGCTGAGTCCAAGGGGGTGGGAGACCTGGGGAGATGTGTTTTTTATCATGTGAGGGTGTTGTACTTTTTTTATGTGAACCAATCACGTGCCTGTGTTTTGGGATGTCCTCTAGCAAATAAATTCCTGGGAGCTGCCTGAATTCAGCCCTTCTCTGCTGGCAATCAGTCTCTTCTCATCTCTGCATTCATTTTCTTTTTCCCCTCTACTGAGAGCCCTGGTCTTTTCTTTATTGCAGTAAGACAATCCCCTTCCCTGAGATTGTAAGGAGATTAATTCATTAATTAATCAGAGTCTCTAGTAGTTCTATTTCAGTTTATGGTGTTAGGGTCAATTCTGATCCAGTTATAATATAGGATTAAAGGGCACTAATAAGTGCAAAAACTGAAATCATAAACACTCTCTCTGCTTAGTAACACTGACAGCCAATCACCTCTCAACCCTATGAGCTGTAGTTAGAGAGGGGCCTATCTCTTTGCCTGCTTGTCTGCTTCTCTAAATAAAGTCAAGAAACATAGGACCAATACATTTCAGAGTTGCTGACTTTATTTTACCATTTTTAAAATTTGAAAATGAGAGGTATGCTATCAAAAGAAAGGTCTAAGGGGTCACACCAAAAATATTAAAAACAATCTTTTCAAGGATAAAGAAGCCTAACAAGGTAAGAAACAAATTGGATGATAAATAATTGTTCAGAGGGTATTTTATGGCTGATTTAAGACACGGGTCAAAACCGACCCGTTAACATCATGGATAGTAACAGAAAGCTAACATAAGAGGGGGGTTAAATACATTGTACTCTAACATCATTTATTCTGGGATATCAACAACAGCCTTTCAGCTCACAAAACCAATTACTTCTGTTAATTCCTTTATTAATAGCTCCTCAAATCCCCTACTTAGAGCATTTTCAACTAATTGTTTTTAAAAATGTTTCCTTTAACTCCTTCACTTTATGTTCCCTGTAAATCAGAGTTAAATACATCAAGTTCAGTAGAAGACCACACATGGTGTAATGTTTAGGAATGTCAACATAGCATTTTTGTGTTCTTGGATTAACTAGACTTGCTTAACTTGGATTGTGTCGCTTCTGGCAAATTATAGAGATCTTTTTTAAAGGTGTAAACTCAATCTACCATTGAAATGGAATCTGGTGAGTAATGCTTTTATGGCTGGTATTTAGCAAAGCTCCAGCTTAGGAAACACTTTGAGGCCGATTCTGAAATGATATCAAATTCTCACAACCAGGAACAGACCCAGCAAAAAGTCTAGCAAAGATAAAAGGCAGACAGGGCATTTAGAGGTCAAGGATATGTAAAAATAACAGTTTTAAGAAAATCTGTCACAAAAGAAATGTGGAGCCTAATCTAATTCGGGCAACTGTCATAAATGGTTTTCAGTTCCACTAGTTTAATATTTAGAGTCACTGACTCAGAATAATGAATGATTGAATGAATGAAGACTTATATAGCGTGGCACATGCGAACTGAATCGCCTCTGGGTGATTAATAATAAGCATAAGCATGTAGCAAGTTAGGTCAGACCTTATTTGTAAACTTTTTGGGTCAATGACTCAAGAAAATAAAGTCAAAGTCAGCATGACAATTAGACAGGGTTTGAGATACAGTATATTGTATTATTATTATACTTATTATATTATTATGAAAGGATTTATATAGCGCCAACAGTTTATGCAGCGCTTAACAATTTATAAGGGGGACAACACAATTACAGTACAGTTCAATACAAAAGGTACAGAGGGCCCTGCTCATAGAGCTTACATTCTAAAGGGAGGGGTTGGTGGTACAAAAGGTAATAGCTGCAAAGAATGATTTAATGGGGGTGGTTCGGGGACAGATGTTAGGTGGGTGTGGGATAGGCTTCCCTGAATAAATGAGTTTTCAGGGATCTCCTAAAGGTGGACTGGGTAGGGGCTGATCGGACACACTGTGGCAGGGAGTTCCAGAGGATGGGAGAGGCTCTGAAGAAGTCCTGAAAGCGAGCATGGGAGGAGGTAACTAGGGAGCTAGAGAGCAGAAGTTCCTGGGAGGAGCAGAGGGGACAATTTGGGCGATATCTGCAGATGAGTTTGGTGATGTAGATAAGGGTGATGTTGTGTATGGCCTTGTATGTTATGGTTAGCATTTAGAATTTTACACAGTGGGGTAGGGGAAGCCAGTGAAGGGATTGGGAGAGAGGAGCAGCAGTCATTAGTCTAGGTGAGGTGTATTAGTCTAGCAGCAGAATTCATAATAGACTGAAGGGGGGCTAGCCTGTTTAAGGGTAGTGCATAAGTTGCTTTGTGGTGTCATTAGTCAGGAAGGGTCGAATTCTGAGGATGTTGCAGAGGTTAAGGCAACAGGATTTAGCCAGTGATTGGATATGGGGGCTGAAGGAGAGGTCAGAGTCAAGGATTATACCCAGGACCCTGGCATGTGTGGAGGGACCAATGGTTGTGATGTTGATATTAATGGTGAAGTCACGGCTGGGGTAATTTTATACATTTATATTGTACAAATAAATTACAATTTGTACACTGATTTTGTAACTGTTTTTGAATCTTTTAGGCTTTTCAGTTTGTATTGAAACATCAACTGCTGTTTTAGAGACTGTGACTTAATGAAAGGAGAAGTAATTGAGGGACGGTATGTTTCACCACGCATGCTTTCTTATGTGGGAAACTAAGGCGGAATCTGGTTTAGGCTTTCCGGGCTACCTTGGCAGTGTGGAATCTGAATAGTTTTTTCTTCCTACTTGTAACCAGTAGCAAGAGGGATAAGGAAGGACTGGAGCAAGAGGTTGCTCTGATCTGACCTGGGACTCAGGAAGCCTCCTGAGAAAGCTAAATGTGGAAATCGCTTTAAAGAAAAGGTTTGAAAATTGCTTGTTTTTGGTTGGTGACTGGGAGAAGCCCTTCACCTGTGAGAGAGAAACAGAAGATTGAAGTTTGCTTTCTCTTTAAGTGGGAATCCTGTGGCAGAGAAGGCATTTCAAAAGGTGAAGCAAGTTCTTTGTGCACAACCAGTGCTTCACAAAAGAGTTTCTGGTACAGATGGATGTCTCTGATGTGGGACTGGGTACTGGGTATGGGACTGTCACAAATCAGAGATGGGAAGAAACACCCGGTGGTCTACCTAAGCAGAAACCTTAATAGACATGAGAAAAACCATGCCATTGTTGAGAAGGAATGTGTACAAAATAATTCTATACCGGACTTTAGAGGCACCCACAGGACACAACAACTAAAAATTGTATTACTTTATTTACAACAACACAATATAAAAGAACGATCAACCAAAGCTAATTAAAACCAATAAATGATAATTGTATCCAGTTCACAATCAAATTAATTCAAAGAAAATGCCAAATGTAACCTAATTTCATAATTCAAACCATTTTACATATCTGCTTCCTCAGGACGCAATAATTAATTAATAAAGATCACTCAAGGCCACCAGTGTTTAAGTGCGTTTGACCACATATCAGTCCATGCTTTTTGCTACTTTTTCCCCCTCTTTTGGTACCTTAGTGGGAGTTGAATCCAAAGTGTGGAAATCGCTTTGTAGAAAAAGGTTTGCAAAACATTTGTTTCTTTGTTGGTGACTGGGAGAAGCCTTTCACCTGAGAAAAATTGTTACCGTTTAGTTAGTTCCTGGATGGCAAGGATTTATTTTATATTTTGTTTTGTGTGCAACGTTTTAAATAAAGCTGACTACAAGTTAGAAATTGAAGAAAAGACTTGAGCTAGCCTCCACAACACCTACATGCAGTAAAATACACATACTTTTTATAATCTCTTATTCTTAATACTGAATACATTTTTGCTATGAGTGTTTTTGCCATTTTGTCTGAATAGTCTTACTATGATGACAGATAATAGAAAACAGGTCCTGGATGTTCTGCGCAAAAGGATCTTAAGCGTGGCTTTAGCTATTTGTAACATTTTAAATGTTTCTGTATTGTTATTCTAGATGATGATAATAGAGCAATCTTCAATGGTAATTTTTAATAGAATAGACTCTAGTGCAAATTTAAAGCGGAGTTGCGGCCACAATATCACTTTTTAAATATAAATACCCCTGTAATACACAAGCTTAATGTATTCTAGTAAAGTTAGTCTGTAAACTAAGGTCCATTTTGTTAGGTTGTTGAAGCATTTAAATCAGAAAAGGTTTTTATTGAAAATAGGCAGAAATAAAGTAACATACACAGACAGATCAACAATATCATGGTACAGCTTCACATTTTATACAGAACACGTGACAGTACAGAATTCGTATACAAAAATATATTTGGATCATAAAAGACATCTGGAGTGCATATAGGAAGAAATATTACCAGATATTTCCCTGTACAGCACATGTCCCTCTCTCCTCATAAACATGACCTGACTGTGTCACCAGTAATCCTACATATTGGCAAAGAGCTTGAAACGAAAGGAAATCAAAGAGAGAGAAAAGATAAAGGAGAAAGGAAAACAGGCAAAACAAAACCAAAGCTGAAACAAAAAGTGAAGGTAATCCCACAGTCGGTCATGGCTCATAGAAGTCATTGCTTCCCCGGATAATCTCTCTAGGGGTACCGCATACCATCCCACCCCCACCGCTCTTGCAGCTCCATTCTCTATAGCACATATCCCAAATTAAACTAAGCTAGACTCGCCCCCCTTGTACTAATATATTAACCCTGTAGTAATCTATCTCTCACCAGTTCAAGAGGACCTAATCCCGGGGTATCTAACCAGGGTTGCCATATTCCATAAAACTTCTTCAATACATTTCGGTGTTGGTACGTTAGTTTCTCGCGTATTAATAAACTGTTGACTCGTTTCACCCACTGTCCACCCGTCGGTACCCTCGGAGTAATCCAAAGCCGCGCAATTTCTTTGCGGGCAATATAGAGTGAACGTATAACAGCAATATGGCCATTAGGCGACAAATCGGGTAGCTCCAGGGCACCGAGCAGGCAGACAACTGGATCCTGTAGAACAGGTATTTGAAATACAAGTGAGATGGTCTCCAGCACATACTTCCAGTACCGGAAGAGTTTTGGACACTTCCACATCATGTGGAGAAGATCCCCGGGGTGTGCCTCGCATTTTGGACAGAGAGGGGTGACCCTGAGGCCCCATTTATATAGCCTAGCCGGGGTCCTGTACACCCTATGTAAGAGGTACAAATGTGACAATCTCTGTGACGCGGAGACCGAGACCTGGGGAGCAGACGTCAGGCACAATTCCCAAACATCTCCATCAATAGGCCCCAAATCCCGCTCCCACCCCCTCTTACAGGGAAGCTTACCCGTATCTCAGTGGGTTAAATTGAGTAACTTTGCATATACCCTGGATATCAATCCTGCCTTTTCAGTTGTTGAGAGTACATCTCTCATCAGAGGGTGCACCATTTGGGCGAAAGGGGACAGTCTGTCTTCACATTGTATGGCATGTCTTAGTTGCAGATACTGGTAGAATTGACCGTTATGTAAATGAAATTCCTCTTTTAGGGCCGTGAAAGGTTTGAGTATTATACCTTCGTATAGTTGAGATATGTATTGAATTCCTGCCTCTTCCCATGGGCTGAACCCCTTAAGCTTAAAGAGTTCTCTATAGTATTCTCTATAGTTCCTTTGTTCCCATATCGGAGTAAACTGACACACTGCCTTGAGTTTGAAGATAGCTCGAACGTATCCCAAAGTCTAATCAGTAAACTAATAGTGGGGAGGGCAGTGGGAAACTGTGTGAGGCCTGCTTCTAGATATGAGGGCCCAGAGTAAGCTTCCGAGATATTCCAGGCGACCTAATAGGGTCAGAATCACTCCTGGACCCAGTCTGGTTTGTCCAATTGCACAGATGTTGAATCTGGCGAGGCTATAAAATACCTATCTGGCATAGGGACCGGTCAGAATCCATATCCACCTCCCCCCAATTGCACAGATGTCTGCTATCGCAAGTTGCATAAAATAGAACGTTTCTGGCATGAGGGACCGCCATACCACCTTGGTCCTGCAAGTTGCAAGCTGATACGAGCTGGTGCCCCAGATCAATTCTCTGAACTGGGTATCTATACGTGTGAACCACCTGTGAGTTATCCATACCGGGGCATTGTGAAAAATATAAAGAAGCTGAGGGGCCCATATCATCTTAATTAAATTAACTCTGCCGGTAACGGTGAGTGGCAGCTTCCTCCAGACAGAGCACTTCAGCCGAAGTTTCTGCAACAATGGGGACAGGTTCCTATCCAGATACTGAGTAGGGTCCGGGGTTACCTGTACCCCTAAGTATCTAAATTCATTTACCACCTCAATATCTTGCGCACAGATCGGTAGGGGCCCGGCAAAGGGTCCAAGGGCATCAGGACTGACTTGTTCCAGTTGATGCTGAAACCCGACAGCCGACCAAAATCGGCTATCAGGTCCATCACCCCCTGCAGAGAATCCGCGGATCCCGCGTGTCGCCCAGATATATCAGAGTATCATCCGCATAGAGTGAGACAACATCCTCTCTCGGTCCCCTGTGGAACCCAACTATATCCTGCGACCCCCTAATATGTACAGCCAGGGGCTGGGGGCTCTAGAGGGCAAACAACAGGGGCGACAAAGGGCATCCCTGCCGAGTGCCTCTGGCAAGTCGGAAACGAGTCTGACACATCTCCATTCGAATGCGCAGTCTCGCCGCAGTCTCGCCGGTCGCCGACGGGCGCTGTATAGTAGTTGAACCCCCCATTTCAAAAATGTGGGGCCTACCCCAAATTTAGTCAGCGTTTCCCATAAATAGGGCCATTCTACACTATCGAATGCTTTAGCCGCATCCAAAGATAGGAGAAAACGGCCCTATTGCCCGCGTTATCTGTGGGGATCTGCAGATTCAGAAAAAGCCTACGTAGATTCTGGGACGTAGATCGTGTAGGGATGAATCCAGACTGATCTCTATGAACCACTTTTTGGATGCAGCTAGCCAATCTATTCGCCAGAATCCTGGCAAGTAATTTAACGTCGAAAGTGAGCAGAGAAATCCGGCTGGCCTATATGAATCTGGGGATAAAGCATCCTTGCCGGGTTTTAAAAGCACTATTATGAGGGCCTCGTTCATAGACGAAGGGAGAGATCCCGTCTCAAAGGCATGATTGTACACTTTAAGCAGAACTGGAAGAAGTTGGGCCGAGAGTACCGTTTGTAGACTTCGGATGGTAACCCGTCAGCTCCCGGAGCCTTACCATTTTTTGCATGTGCCAAAGCTTCCAACAGTTCCTCCTCGGTCAACGGGGCATTAAGCACAGCAGCATCCGAAGTGGACAAACAGGGCAAAGGGTATCTGTCTAGAAATGCGCCAATATCACTCCGGGAGGGCCTAACCTTGGATGAATAAACATCTTGAAAGCCTCCAAGATTTTAAAAACATTCAGGGTCGTGAACGTGGAATAACAGGGAATTCCCATTGAACCCCTAATATCGTGAGTGGACAAACCTATGTTTTAGCGGATGATTGCTGCGATCTGGCCATACTACCAGCATATGGCCTGTATTATGGATACTATGTGCGGATGTGCAAAAAAAAACGTTTGCGATCTGGCTACTAGTGCCAGCTAGTTGTAGATGAGAGATTCTCACGCATAGACTCCTCAAAATGACTTTGTTGCAAAAAAAGCCAGCCACGTTAACGCGTTTCGTATTCTCCTAGTTGTCTAGATATCTCTCAGCATAGACTGGGCTTCAGACGTGCGTTTCGTATCATCCGTGGGATTGGCTACATATTTAGCCTATCAGAGGCGCGGGCCTCTCCAGGATTGACATCTCCCACTCTTTGGTGGAGGATTTGATCTGGGAAATCGCTCTGATAAACTGTCCTCTTAGAAAGGCCTTAGCCGTTTCCCAGACCACATCCAACCCCGCCGAGTCTAAGTTATGCCTAAAAAAAGTTTGTAGTAGATCAGGGATGGGGTCTGGTTCAGGAATAAGTGAGAGCCAAAAAGGGTTAAGTTTCCAGAGGGTGTTACCCCTACGCGCCCCAAAATGAACATCTATCGATAGGGGGGAGTGATCCGAGACCTGTCGGGGGTGATACTGTGGAAGATTCCAACATTGCCATCAGTAAATCATTCCCCAACCCCAGATCAATTCTGGACAGGCCCCCCACCGAAGCAGATTGACAGGAGTACATAAGGGTATCTGGGTTGCGTGCCCGCCATACATCCATCAGGCCCATCTCCATGAGCAAACGAGCAAATGGGGTAGGGCCCGATCGCCTGTGCAGCTCCGGCCTCCCACGACTGGCCAATCTATCTTTGGTATGGTCTAGACAATTATTAAAATCCCCAAACACCCAAATGACACCGGTATGCCCGGGAAGCGCCCGGCAAGAGTATCTGTCAGAATTAATCAGGAAAAACTCTGTATTAGCAATTTCAGGGTATTAGCGGAGAAAGGAGGGGGAATATATAGTCCTGCAAGGATACATTTAGTCCCGTATAGTGAACATAGAGCAAAAACATACCGACCCTCTGGGTCAATTCGTACCTCTAATGCTGAAAATTGTACACCCCGTCTAACCAGGAGGCTCACTCCCCTCGAGTACACCGAGAATGTAGCATGGTATTGGTGCCCAAACTGCCGTTTTGCAAATTGAGGTGTAGAGGACGGGGAGAAGTGAGTCTCCTGCAGGCAAATGACATCCGCGCCCAACCGCTTGATCGTGCGGAGCACAGCCAAGCGCTTAACAGGGCTGCCCAACCCCCTGACATTCCAGGACACAATTCTGGTTAGCTTAGACATTGTAGAGCATATACTGTTACAACAAGGATATACCGAGCAAGGACATATCTCCTGCAGTTAAGGTAGCAGGAAAGGGGCATGGAATAAAAACAGCATCCCATATCATTGAACACTTCTAGGGAACATAAAAAAATAAGGAAAAGAAATAACTTCTCTGGGGGGGGGGGTAACACAGAGCGGTGGGACTTTCACCATTGGAGATGGATACAAAAAAGGAGCATGCACCAAGCATGGTCGAACCAGGACCTCGGCCCCAGTAACCATCTGGAATAATGGTGGACGGTAATTCCCGTAGAGCCCCATGATAAATATGAGTTACCAGCAACATAAACAAAAATAAAAAAACGAAGGAAAACACATGAAGAATAAAGGCCAACATGGCCAAACTTGGGTGCCCCCCGCAGGGGAAAAGGAGGGTACCAGACCATCAGGGGGCAGCAGTGGACGCACCCCCTAAGCGTCCAAACTTCTCAGAAGCTAGATAGGTAACCCTGATGTCAGACAGGAAGAAAACAAAAAAAAAAAGGGGGGGGAGGGAAGTCAAATCTCTAGCATCTTCCGCCTTTGGTAAAAGAAGGTAAGAATCAGGATAAGTTCCACTGAACAGTTTCTTACATCACCCGTCTTGCTGTGCCCGGCGTTGGTTTCTGCTTTCCTTGATTGATCTTTCTTCTCGGAAGTCCATCCATGTGCGGCTGCAGAAGGTAAATCAAAATTTGAAATGAACGGAGCCTAGTTTTTTCCCCCTTCTACTCTCAGTCCGGGCGGGGTATAGCATTTAGCATATTTGACCATCTAGGCTCTGAGGCGGCCGTTTAATCTAGAACTTTGCGCTTGCTTTTGTGCAGAGAAATCAGGAAGAAAGAAATTCTTGCGTTATCTACACCATGGCACTCCGGTTTAATCCTGGCGAACGTTGTAAGTCTAGCATCTTCTATCTTTAGTGAAGTAGCGTTGAAAAGTCTCGGGGGGCCCCGCCGGTGATAAGGCCTGGCAGGCACCCTGTGTGCCCTCTACAGAAAAACAATGGAGTGAACACTTCCTTGAAATGCATTCAACCAGTTCTCAATATTCAACCGGATTTTTCCCTTCCGCTCTTTCGGGCAGACCCACCATCCTAACATTATTTCTCTCATTCTGCTTCTCTAACTTCCGTCGATCCAAGCCAGATGAATTTGTGTTAGAGGTGGTTGTTCGTGAGTCCCTCTGGTCATGGGCTGCCACCTGATCCTCAAGGAGCTTCTCCTTCCACTAGAGGTCCTTCCCTCAACTTCTTGTGCATTCCTGCCTCAGAAATATTTCTGCTTTCACTCCCTGTAATATCAGCAGCTAGAGCAGTATCCATGGAGGTTTGCAGGAGGATTATAGCAGTGATAATCAAGAGAGGGCTGTCTGACAGGGTGCTGGACCTGAGAATCTGCCTAGTCAGGGCTGGTCCTTATGGAGTTCAGCGTTCCTGAGGCCTAGTGCAGAGCCCTCCCGAATCCACTCCCATAGGAGTACTCACAGCGTTCCAGGGGAACAGTTGTTGAGGGGGACATCCCGTCCTGCACTCCGACCTTGATCCAGTGGGGTAAAAGGTGGGATACCATATTCCGCTGGATATTTCCCAGGTGAGTCCGTTTCTGGTGAGGAGTGCCGTGGCGAGCGTCATGGAGCAAGTTTTTAAACTGCTTCCCTGTGTTTCTCTTTAGAAATTATCATGCGTGCCCTCGTCGGGCCTGGGCGCCATTATTGATGGGAATGCTGTCCCCAGACCCCGTATTGCTGTTTAGCCGGCGGACATCGGGGTCGATTCAGGAGACTACCGGAATGCAGCGGACCTTCCAGCAGCGATCGGGCCGAAACAGCAGGTAACATTTTAAATGGTCTGTTATTTTTCAGGAGTCTTTCAGGAGAATCGGCGGAGAGGATCTGAATGTGCGTCCGGCTACATCCGCTGCCTGGCCACGCCCCCAACAATTGTTGTTGAAGCATTTAGATACTTTATAAAACAGGAATTGACCGGGGCCATCTTAAGTGTGGGCATCCATGAAGCCAGACTGTATGACTTCCTGGATTTCTGCCTTGCAGATGTCGCACATGCTCAGTGCTGCACAAGCAGTGTAATAGGTTTCAATAGCAACGGGAGTGTCAGAGGGAGTTGGCGCCCCTTATCTATGCAAAACTCTCCTCCCCTCCTCCTTCCAGGAACCAGTAAATATACTAAATCATTTAAAATTGAGTTCTGTCTGTTTTTATTTGCACTAACATACAATTTTTCAGGACAAGCTTTCGGGGCCGGTGCGGTGTGACAGGGGCCGAAGCGGTGTGACAGGGGCCGGTGCGGTGTGACAGGGGCCGATTCGGTGGGGCCAATGTGGTGTGACAGGGGCCGATGCGGTGGGGCCGGTGCGGTGTGACAGGGGCCGGTATAGTGTGACAGGGGCCGATGCGGTGTGACAGGGGCCGATGCGGTGTGACAGGGGCCGGTGCGGTGTGACAGGGGCCGGTGCGGTGTTACAGGAGCCGATACGGTGGGGCCAATGCGGTGTGACAGGGGCCGATGCGATGGGGCCGATGCGGTGTGACAGGGGCCGATGCGGTGGGGCCGATGAGGTGTGACAGGGGCCGATGCGGTGTGACAGGGGCCAGTGCGGTGTGACAGGGGCCAGTGCGGTGGGGCCGATGAGGTGTGACAGGGGCCGGTGCGGTGTGACAGGGGCCGGTGCGGTGTGACAGGAGCCGGTGCGGTGTGACAGGAGATGGTACGGTGTGACAGGGGCCGGTGCGGTGTCCAACGCACCGATCACAGCACAATGCATCGATCACAGGACAATGCATCGATCACAGGACAACGCATTGGCCCCGGCACACTAAAAATCGCTCCCTGTCACATGTTCCCAACACTGTACCGATCACATGTCCCCAATAGAGAGAGAGAGACAGGGGGTGAGAGGGAGAGACAGAGGTGGGAGAGGGAGAGACAGAGGTGGGAGAGAGAGAGACAGGGGTGGGAGAGAGAGAGACAGGGGTGGGAGAGAGAGAGAGGGAGAGAGAGAGAGAGAGAGAGAGAGAGAGAGATGGAGCAGGGTCTGGTCAGTGGAAGTGCTTACTTGGAATCGTTCCCAGGGGCTGGCTCACTATATTCAGCAGCTTGTCAGCGTGGCTGCTTGTTTTTAATCTTGCCGCCCACCTTCCCTTCACAAACGAGCACACAGGAGGCACGGGTCTCAGAAGTGTGAGGCTGCTTGTGACAGACATGCTGGAGGTGGATTAGATGAGCACACAGGAGGGGCAGGAACTCGGAAGAAGTGAGCATTTGTTGTGCCTGACGACATGATCTCAGAGGGGAGGGATTCAGCTGAGCTGGACAATGTTCACAGTCACACAGAGAGTGTCAGAGGCAGAGCTAAGAGCCGCGTGGGGGGTGGGGTGGCGCTGACACTGCCTGACACATAACAGTTGCTTGCCTGTCACACGGTTCTGCTCGAGTACCTGCAAAGGGAACGACGTTCCTGCTGTGAAATAAGTGCGGGGACGTCGTTCCCACGCGTTCCCGCAGGACTCGAGCCCTGCTTCAGACGCTCCGCTCTGCTGATGCTCTGCTGATGCTCTGCTGATACAAATACTGGCAAACAAAGCCAGGTTGCCCTCTTTTAAAATGGCGCCGAGCGTCGCTGTTCATCGGGTCATTTCCTGTTTAGAAAATCACGCAATGCTACGGCCAGGGCCTCCTGGGGTTGATGACAAACATCTCCCAGGAGGCAAAGCAGCAGTGATTGATGGCCTGCGGCCGCGGCGGAAGAAAGAAACTCACATGGACAGCACAGTGAGTTTTTAAAATCCAAAAAAAATAGATGCCAATTCGATTTAAGGGGGCAGTATGAAAACTAATGATATAAAGTTGAAAAAGAGGGTGGAGCTCCACTTTAATAAATAGTAATAAAATACTGAGACACCATAATTGCCTTAGTGCGCTAAGCAGACTTTTATAAAATGTTGCCTGCTGCAATGCACAATAGAGGCTGCTAAAGTCGATGGTGCAGGAATACAGTTAAAGCAAATATATGTGAAAAATTACTGCAGGAGGAAATATTTGGTCCCAGAAAACAAAAGTGGTGGTAAAATAGCAGCTGATACTTTATTATTACAATAATTCAGCTATGTTATCTGAAGTCCCATTTAAGTGGTAATAAACCCAAATGCATACATTTATTATAACGCAACTTGCCAATTCTTAGATGTCGTGGCTGCATTTGTTTTATTTTTAGGCTTTTGCCTTGTACACACAATCGGTTTTCCTGGGGGTAAAAAGTCTGCCAGGAAAACCGCGGGTAAAACCGAGAACATGCTCGGTAGTTTTTTCCCCCTACACACCGACGGTTTTCCTGGCAGGAAAACTGCCATGAGAGCTTTGGCCGTGAATGCTCCACCGCAGTGTTTGTCAACATGCTCTAATTTTTCCCGCCGGGATTCCCGGCGGTTTTCCTTTCGGGAAAACTGCCATGGAGCATACAATGGCCAATTTTCCCAGGCAAAAGCTGTAATGGCAGTTTTCCAGACGGGAAAACTGGTCGTGTGTACAAGGCATTTCTGTTCTTTATTTAAACCTGGTGATCAGGCCAGTTAGACTATTCATTTTCAACAGAACAAGCTTTTCTGCAGGTTGAGGGTTTTGACGAACCATTTACCACTGACAGGGGCGCTTACAATGATCACGGAATCTTGAGTGTTAATGCTTTTGTAGTCAGGCAAAAACACTCAGGCCGTGTACACACGGCAGGGAACCTCGACGGGCAGAACACATCGTTCCGCCCGTCGAGGTTCCCTGCCGGCCGTCGAAATCGGCGACCCGCCCGTCGGGAATGGCAACCAGCCATTCTTCCAGGCGGGCCGTCGAGCAAATAGAGAGCGTGCTCTCTATTTCTGCTCGACGGGCTTCCCGACGGGAAGCTCGCCGAGAGTGTACACACGGCCGAGGTCCTCGCTGGAATGCAGCTTCCAGCGAGGTTCTCGCTGGTTTCCAGCGAGAACCTCGGTCGTGTGTACGCCGCCTCAGTAATGTTATACAAAATTGCAAAAAATAATGTGGAAACCGGTGAGACAGGTGATAATAATTTAACTGAAACTTTGGAGGCTAAATCTATAATTGGATTTGACATTGTGACAGACTGTGGCATTGCTGCTGTAATTGCCGGTTCGATCGTTCGGCGAAAACGAACAAAACGGGTTGTTCGTGTCAAATTCGAATGACGCGCAACGGCCCATAATTCACTGCGGCGTTGCGCGCTGATGATTGGCCATGACCCCGCATGCTTGGCCAATCACAGCGCCCAAAAAACTAAGAGACCTAATTGGCCAAAGCCTGGGTGCTTTGGTCAATTAGGGCTCAGGGCTTTAGCACACGCCCCACACTATAAAAGGCCGCCTCCCAGGCGGCCTCGTGTAGTGTGTTCCGGCTTGCTTTCAGAGAGACAAGTCAGACAGACAGTGAGTTAGAAGCACTGCCCCCCCAGCCCAAAGCACTCTTGTCCCCATGTCGATAGGGACAAGAGCCTCTTCCCGACAACCCTGGCCATTGGTTGTCGGGGAATGCGGGCGGGAGCCAATCGGAATCTGGGAGCCCCCTTTAATAAGGCGGCCCCCAGATTCCGGCCCCCCACCCTATGTGAATGAGTATGGGGTACATCGTACCCCTACCCATTCACCTGGTGGAAAAAGTGTAAAAATAAGACACCACACAGAATAAAATAATTTATTAGTCAGCTCTGGGGGTCTTCCGCCAACCCCCTCCAGTCTTCGCCGCCGCTGTCTTCCGCCACGGCCCCCTTCACCACAAAGCTCCAAGCTTATGGGGGAGGGCCGCGGGCTTCGTAGTTTTCTGCCGGGGTGGGGGTCGAACATCCCAGCCCGGTCTTTGCCGCCGTCTTCCGCCACGGCCCCCTTCACCACGAACCTTCCTGCTTATGGGGAGGGCCGCTGGCTTCGCCATTTTCTGCCGGGGGGCTCTCAATGGCCTCTTCTGCCTGGCTCCTCCACTGGGGCCAGGGCTTCTCTCCGCTGTATTCCGCCGCGGGGCGACACTCGCGGGCTTCTTCGGTGCCCTCCGCTTCTGCCTGGCTCCTCAGCTGGGGCCAGGGCTTCTCTCCGCTGTCTTCTTCCATTCGGTGTTGACA
This sequence comes from Rana kukunoris, assembly GCA_029574335.1. Lineage (NCBI taxonomy): Eukaryota > Metazoa > Chordata > Amphibia > Anura > Ranidae > Rana > Rana kukunoris. The sequence goes on along the minus strand of CM056049.1, from coordinate 450,114,500 downwards.
CGACGAGGTCTGGCGCTGAAATGCCGACAGAGCGGTCGGCAACGACTTATATTGGCATAGGGCATGGGCGTGGTGATGCCACCATGTGACCTTAACCCATGTGACATCACATTCCCATCATGCCCAGTGATGTCACATGGTTGAGGTCACATGGTGGCATCACCATGCCCACGCCCTATGCCAATATAAGTCGTTGCCCACCGCTCTGTCGGCATTTCAGCGCCAGACCTCGTCGTGTCAACATCGAATGGAAGAAGACAGCGGAGAGAAGCCCTGGCCCCAGTGGAGGAGCCAGGCAGAAGCCGACAAAGCCTGCGGCCCTCCCCCATAAGCAGGAAGATTTGTGGTGAAGGGGGCCGCGGCGGAAGGCGGCGGCGAAGATCGGGGTGGGTTGTCGCCCCTCCCCGGCAGAAAACGACGAAGCCCGGTGGGGGGCTGGAGCCCCCCCGGCAGAAGACGGCTAGTAGGTCCGGTGGGGGGCTGGAGCACCCCCGGCGGAAAACGACGAAGCCCGGTGGGGGGCTGGAGCCCCCGCCTGGCAGAAGATGACTAGAAGCCTGAGGGGGGCTGGAGCACCCCCCGGCGGAAAACGGCTAGAAGCCCGGGGGGGGGGTAGGTGCACCCCCCGGCAGAAGACAGCCAGAAGCCCGCGGGAGGCAGGAGCCCCCCCGGCAGAAGACGGCTAGAAGCCCGAGGGAGGGCGACACCCCCGTTGTTCTCCGCTATTTTCCGGCGCCCCCCCCCGGATGTAAAAGAGCTTAATTTGGGGTGAGAGCATCGGTGTGTGTCGCCCCAACCCCGGCAAAGAACGGCGAAGCCCAGGGCCCAATGGGGTGGTGGTGGGGGGGCCCCAGCAGAAGACCCCCGGAGCTGACTAATACATTATTTTATTCTGTGTGATGTACCCCATACTCATTCACATAGGGTGGGGGGCCGTTATCTGGGGGCCCCCCACCCGCATACTCCGACAACCAATGGCCAGGGTTGTCGGGAAGAGGCTCTTGTCCCTATCGACATGGGGACAAGAGTGCTTTGGGGGGGGCAGTGCCCCCCTCCCCCAAAGCACACACTCCCCCATGTCGAGGGCATGCGGTCTGGTACGGCTCAGGAGGGGGGCACTGTCCGGCCAGACTGCGTGCCTGGGATAAGGGTTTGGTCTGGATCTGGGGGGGAACCCCACGCCGTTTCTTTGGCGTGGGTTTGGTGTGGGTTTAACCCCTCACGTTCCAGACCAAATCTAAGGGCCTGTTATGCACCTGGAGGGGGACCCCACGCCGTTTTTTTTTTTTATTGCGTGTGGAGTTCCCCTTTATCTTGGTCCTGTCGGGGGGGGGGATGCCTGCTCGTCTGTTCATACAATGTATGAACAGCGATCTGTCATTTCCCCTAGTCAGTCCCACCCCCTTTACAGTTAGAACACACCCAGGTAACATAATCAACCACTTCCTCGCCCCTAGTGTTAACCCCTTCCCTGCCAGTGACATTTTTATAGTAAGCAATGCATTTGTATACCATTGGTCGCTAGAAAAATGCCAAAGGTCCCAAAAATGTGTCCGCCATAATGTCGCAGTAGCCATAAAAATCACTGATCGTCGCCATTACTAGTAAAAAAAAATATATTCCTAAAAAAAAACATAAAACAAACCCCTATTTATAACTTTTGTCCAAACCAATAAAATACTTATTGCGATTTTTTGGAACCAAAAATATGTCGAAGAATACGTATCGGCCTAAACTGAGGGCAAAAAAGTTTATTTATATATATTTTTGGGGAGATAAGTTGTCTTTTTTATTTATAAAATTGTCGCTATATTTTTGGTTCAAGCAAAAATAAGAAAAAACGCAGAGGTGATCAAATACCACCAAAACAAAAAATAAAATTTTGTGGGGTAAAAAAAGAGGACGCCAATTTTGTTTGGGAGCCACGTCGCACAACCGCGCAATTGTCAGTTAAAATGACGCAGTGCCGAAACGCAAAAGCTGGCCTGGTCAGTGACCAGTAATATGGTCTGGGGCTCAAGTGGTTAAAAATTAAGAAAACACTAAAGTTAGCCCAATTTATGGCCATAATGTGAAAGATGATGTTACACTGAGTAAATAGATACCCAACATGTCACGCTTTAATATTGCACACACTCATGGAATGGTGCCAAACTTCAGTACTTGAAAATACCCATAGGCAACACTTTTTTTTTTCAGGTTACCAGTTTAGAGTTACAGAGGAGGTCTAGTGCTAAAAGTATTGCTCTCGCTCTAACGCACGCTATGATACCTCACATGTGGGGTTTGAACGGTGTTTACATATGTGGGCGGGACTTACACATTTAAGGCCCGCCCACATATGTAAACACCGTTTAAACCACACATGTGAGGTATCATAGTGTGCGTAAGAGCCAAATCTAAACTGGTAACCTGAAAAAAAAATGTGTGTGTTCGCTTCTGACTGCGAGCTACTAGGGACAGGGGCGTTTTAATTATTATTATTTATGTTTGTTACGTAAAAATTCAATAAGACCTCCCCTTCAGGTTGGGAAGCATCAGTTCAGGAAAAAAAAAAAAACAGCTCTCATGCTTTCATCCGCCATTGCAGCTTTGATTCTGTTAATGCATCTCGAGTGAACTGGGCATGCTCGGACACTTAGAAAAATTAAGCTGGGTTTTTGTGCCTCAAAATGACTTGCATGTTTCTGAGCATGCTCAGAAAGCTTGTTTTTTGGCTTAGTAATTTAAGGACATCCTTAACAGGTGTAAGCAGTTACAAGTGCACACAAACTAGAGGCTGACATTTCTTCATGTGTTTCCAATTGGTTCATTAGCACACATGTTATAAAAAGCGTGGATAAAGCACATGTCAGCTGCCCTGAGAGGGGGCAGACTTGCTGGCTGGCAAGAATGGCGGGGCAAAACAGAGATGGTTTTGAGCAAGTTTTTTTTTTGGGGGGGGGGGCAATTGTTTTATTTAATGATGTTCACTTTGATGTTTTGGTCTGCTGCATAATTTAGCAAAATGTTTCTCAAGACGTTAATGACTAATGTTTTAATCCTGTGGGTCTATCCTGTTATTTCAAAAGCATAAACCATATTCCCCTTACTGTCTGAAATCAACCTAGGTATATTTTTAGTTTTTATGTTTATTTTGTTTGTGTGTGTTTGTTTTGTATTTTTTTTGTTTTGCTTTCCTTGTTTTGTGGACCAATAAAATTACTTTCAAATTTTGAAGTTTGTTTTGTGATATTTTTTCATGCTACGGATTTTAACAGCTGCAGCTGAAATAGTTTGGGCCTAAACCATTAAGTGTTATTTGTCTCTAAGCGTCTTTGCTGGTGTGTGTGTGTATTAATTTCGTACCATGGGGGGGTGTAATCAGGGCCGCCATCAGGAATTATCGGGCCCCTTACACAGCTTCAGGCATGGGCCCCCTGGGGCAGAGAACCGGGGGGGGGTGCTGCCGCCTGAAATTGAGAAGCGGGGGGGCTGCCGCGATTTGATAAGCGGGGGGTTCCTTTACAAAAAAAATAAAGAAAAATATATATAAAAAAGGGTGGTAGCCATCCGGGGCCCCTGGGGACCTCTGGGCCCTTTAATAAAAATAAACCTCTAGGGCCCTTTAATAAAAAAGAAATAAAAAAAAAATATATATATATATATATAAAAAATAAATAAACATTTAAAAAAAACAAGGGGGTTGCCTGGGGACCTCGGGGCCCTTTAATAAAAAATAAATAAATAAATATATAAACAAAAATAACATGGGGCCCTGGGGACCTCTGAGCCTTTTACAAAATATATATATATATAAAAAAATTGTAAAACATTTTTATAAGAAAAAAGGTTCTCATCTGGGGCCCTCTTGGCCTTTTAATAATAATAATAAATGTATGTTTATTTATATGTATATAAAAAATAAAAATAAACGTAATAAAAAAAATATATAAAAATTATTTTTTTTTTAGAAAAAAAAGGGGGGGTTGTCATCTGGAGCCCTGGGGATCTCCGGGCCCCTGGGGACCTCTAGACCCCTAAAAAAAAACATTGGCCCTTTAATAAAAAAAAAATCAATAAAAATATATTAAATATATATTTTTAACAAAAATAAATGAAAAAATGGGGGTAGCCACCCCGGGCCCTGGGGACCTCCTGACTGCTAAAAAAAATTGTATTTTTTTAGGGGGTTCCCATCCAGGCCCCTGGGGACCCCCGGGCCCCTTACAGGTGTACTGCCTGTACCCCCCTGATGGCGGCCCTGGGTGTAATGTCAGCATGTGAAAAGTGACATTTTGAAGGAAAAAAGCGGTTTAAAACTGACTCGCAGCAATAATGAATTGTCGGCTCCCGTGGGGGTCCCCCCAAATTCCATTACAGGCCTTTCAGGTCTGATATGGATATTAAGGGTGTAACGGTTACCACCGCGTACAACCTTCCATCCAACCACGACAAGCTTATCTGACACACTCCGACAATATTGCATACACGATCCATATCCTTTCCTAGAATAAACGAGACAGCGCTCCGTTCTTGCTTCCAAAGATATGACAATTTATTAGTATTTTCTCAGCTTCTTATATCCAGTACAGCATAATACAGTTAATCACAGGACAATGCAATCTCCACCCCCCTATTCACTCACTGAGGATAATTCTTTAATTGGTAGCTAGACATGACGGCACCGTATTATCAATAGGGTTCAATTAACCCTGAATAGTAACACAGACATCTTTATCACACAATGGCAGTGAGAGTGGGTGTCTTTACATTGAATAGCCAACACCTTAGGATATTTCAATAGCCTATTATACAAAAGGTATGACTCACTGGCTGACCTGGTCAGGTCATCATGACTCCTTGTGATATCTCAGTCCTGCAATATGAAGTATTATTAATGTCCCATCTCATGTAATATGAATTATGATTCACTATTAGCCACCCTATACCCAAAAGGGCACAGGGTGGATTTCGACCCAAGAGTTTTTGGTGCTGCTGGCACAAGAGTATCTCTCATCCTTCCAACGTCTCTGGGTGTCACGGGCCATTCTGTTACATCTCTCCCCTTTCGGTGGGAGACGGACACAGGAGGGAACCCCAAACGGGTTGACTCCGAAGTCCGTCAGTATTTCCCGTCCTCCAATGCTGGTATCCATACTGTACCCCAAATAAATGGCTCCAAACTGAGCATTACTCCCCCCGCCAACCTCTGCCTCTCTCAGAGAACACGCCTGCCGCTGGGGAGAAGGCAGGGTAGCTGGGCTCAGTCCATCATGCTGTTGGGGGTCTGGGCCAACTGCCCCCCCTTCCTGGGGTATACCAGTGGAGACTGAAGTCCCATCCACTGGTGCTTGGTGAAAACCCCCCAGTGCTTGCAAAGCAAAGCCGACATCCTCCTGTCCCAGTCCTGTACCATTTTCTGGGGTTGTGCCAGTGGAGACTGAAGTCCCATCCACTACCCCAGGAACCCCCTCTTCTGTTAGTGAGGAGCAGAGGCCTATGACACTCTGCTCTGTTGCCAGCTCTTCCGCTGGGTTGCTGTGAGTGGTGACCACAGTCCCATCCACTACCACAGTGTCCCCCTCTTCCGTTAGTGGAGAGCAGAGGTCCGTGACCCTCTGTTCAGTTGCCAGCTCTTCCGCTGTGTTGCTGTGAGTGGAGACCACAGTCCCATCCACTACCACAGGGTCCCCCTCTTCTGCTAGTTGGGAGTAGAGGCTTGGGGTACCCTGCTCTGTTGCCAGTGATTCAGATGGGGGTAAAAGCTTTACCACCTCAGCTTGTTGCTGGAGAGGGGGGCCAACCGCCCCGGCTCCCTGGAACTCCACACCATCCGTTTCGACTTTAGGGATGAAAATCTCCATATTTTCCACTGCCGATTCATCAGCCAGGAGTTCACAGTTGTCATCTGAACTTTCCTCATAGTCCCAGGCAATGGGAGCCCCACCCTGCTGCTGAGCCGAGTCTAGCAGCTGCCTGTAGGCGACCTCCAGCTCCCATTCCCGAATGGCCAGAAATTCGAAATCTTCCTGTGACCAGCTGCCTCCCGAGATATTCAATTTTTCCTCTCTGTGCTCCATTATGTCCTCCAAGCGCCACTCCCGATCATCCCCAAAGTCGGGATCACTGGACATCCTCCAATACAACAATCCCAGGCCATCGTAGTCATAGCCTTCTGTGGGGCTGTCATCCGCTGACCACGGGCACTCTTGGGCTACATACCACCGGAGGGCTCTGTAGCTCTCGTCCAGCTGCATCTCTGCCCGGATCAGCCTGCTTAACTCGGCTATCCACTCCTGCTTCGGTTGTTCCCCCAACAACAGCATTCGTACGTCATACTGCGGCCAGTACCTTGCATAGATGGAGGGCAGGACCTTTCCTTGGTGTTGCTGCTCCAGAGCTAACGCTTCCTTCCAGAGTTGGCACCGAATCACATCCGACCATCCCAACAGGACCTCCTCTGATACTGGTCCTCTATGCTGTATCCGCATCTCTTGTAACCTCCTTTGGAATTCCTCTTCCATGGAGACTGGTATCTGCACCTCTCCTCTCTCTTCAGCTGCTGCATCACTTCTTCGCTGTCGCAAGGTGGCATCCACAGCCGCTATAACCCGGTCTATGATCTCCGGCGGAGGATTAGGACCATATTGTGCCAGTCCATGTTTAACAGCCCGATCAAAAAATTCTTCCTCGGTGTCCTGTCTGTTACGCTGGGCCTCTTAGCTCTATTCATTTCGACAAGTTCTGCGATAATGTCCCTTTTCTTACGGTTGCTGGCCGGTCTGCCCCGGCTCTCCAGTAAGTCCATGAGGGAAGAGAGCTTCATCCGTTCATACAGCGTCTCCATTGTCATGTGTCCTTGTAGCCGTCCTTCTGAAGATGGAATCACCCCACTGCTGTGCCACCAATGTAACGGATGACCACCGCTTACAACCTTCCATCCAACCACGACAAGCTTATCTGACACACTCCGACAATATTGCATACACGATCCATATCCTTTCCTAGAATAAACGAGACAGCGCTCCGTTCTTGCTTCCAAAGATATGACAATTTATTAGTATTTTCTCAGCTTCTTATATCCAGTACAGCATAATACAGTTAATCACAGGACAATGCAATCTCCACCCCCCTATTCACTCACTGAAGATAATTCTTTAATTGGTAGCTAGACATGACGGCACCGTATTATCAATAGGGTTCAATTAACCCTGAATAGTAACACAGACATCTTTATCACACAATGGCAGTGAGAGTGGGTGTCTTTACATTGAATAGCCAACACCTTAGGATATTTCAATAGCCTATTATACAAAAGGTATGACTCACTGGCTGACCTGGTCAGGTCATCATGACTCCTTGTGATATCTCAGTCCTGCAATATGAAGTATTATTAATGTCCCATCTCATGTAATATGAATTATGATTCACTATTAGCCACCCTATACCCAAAAGGGCACAGGGTGGATTTCGACCCAAGAGTTTTTGGTGCTGCTGGCACAAGAGTATCTCTCATCCTTCCAACGTCTCTGGGTGTCACGGGCCATTCTGTTACAAAGGGGAACCCCACCGTCATTTAAAAATGACGTGGGGTTTCCCCCAAATATCCATACCAGGCCCTTCAGGTCTGGTGTGGAATTTAAGGGGAACTCCACGCCTAATGTAAAAAAAAATGGCGTGGAGTTCCCCCCAAAATCCACCCCAGACCCTTATCCGAGCACGTTGACCTGGCCGGCCGCAGAAAAGAGGGGGGGACAGAGTGCGGCCCCCCCCACTCCTGAACCGCACCAGGCCACATGCCCTCAACATTGGGAGGGTGCTTTGGGGTGCACCCCAAAGCACCTTGTCCCCATGTTGATGGGGACAAGAGCCTCATCCTCACAACCCTTGCCCGGTGGTTGTGGGGGTCTGCGGGCAGGAGGCTTATCGATATCTGGAAGACCCCTTTAACAAAGGGGCCCCCCAGATCCCGGCCCCCCCTATGTGAAATGGTAATGGGGTACATTGTACCTCTACCATTTCACGAAAAAAAAGTGAAAAGTGTACAAAAAACACAAGAGCCGGTTTTTGACAAGTCTTTTAATATCTTCTTTCTTCTTCCATCTCCTTCTATTCTTCTTTCCTTCGGGTTTCTTCCTCTTCTTCTTCTTTCTCTGCTTCTTTCTTGGGTCTTGTAGTGTCGCATCTTGACCGGCGTGTTCTTCCATCTTCTTCTCCTTCCGCTGGCCTTCTCGCCCGCATCTTCTTCTTCTTCGCCGGAGGCTCCGCTTCCAATAGAATTCCCCGCTGTGTGCCGGACCACGCCCCCCTCTGACGCCACGGGTAATCTTCTAGGAAAGTCCCCATGTGGTGCAAGTGCGTCAGAGGGGGGCGTGGTCACATGAGCGTCATACGGCGGGCAATTCAATTGGAAGCCGAGCCTCCGGCGAAGAAGAAGCCACGCACAAGCTTCCAATTGAATTGCCCGCCGGCTGACGCTCATGTGACCACGCCCCCCTCTGACGCACATGCACCACACGGGGACTTTCATAAGAGTTTGCCCGTGGCGTCAGAGGGGGCGTGGTCCGGCAGACAGAGGGGATTTCAATTGGAAGCGGCACCTCCAGCGAAGAAGAAGAAGATGCGGACGAGAAGGACAGCGGAAGGAGAAGAAGATGGATGAAGACGCCGGTCAAGATGCGGCACTACAAGACCCAAGAAAGAAGCAGAGGAAGAAGAAGATGGAGGAAGAAACCCGAAGGAAAGAAGAAAAGAAGGAGATGGAAGAATAAAGAAGATATTAATAAAGGACTTGTCAAAAACCGGCTCTTGTCTTTTTTACTTGACACTTTTTTTTTCGTGAAATGGTAGAGGTACAATGTACCCCATTACCATTTCACACAGTGGGGGGCTGGGATTTGGGGGGCCCCTTTGTTAAAGGGGTCTTCCAGATTTCTATAAGCCTCCTGCCCGCAGACCCCCACAACCACCGGGCAAGGGTTGTGGGGATAAGGCTCTTGTCCCATCAACATGGGGACAATGTACTTTGGGGGGCACCCCAAAGCACCCTCCCAATGTTGAGGGCATGTGGCCTGGTACGGTTCAGGAGAGGGGGGCCGCACTCTGTCCCCCCCTCTTTTCTGTGGCCGGCCAGGTCAACGTGCTCGGATAAGGGGTCTGGTGTGGATTTTTTATTTAATTTGGCGTGGAGTTCCCCTTAAATTCCACACCAGACCTGAAGGGCCTGGTATGGATATTTGGGGGGAACCCCACGTCATTTTTTTTTAAATGACGGCGGTCTCACTAGCGCTATCTCCTAAGGAAGTCACGTAATGTGACGAGACGCGTAGGGATCGAGGAGCCACAGAGTCCACACGCCTGACGCAGAGTGATCCACCTGACGTCCGTTTGTTTTATGCCCCATTGGATCGTTTTAATTGTGAGTGCAATTTTTTTATTAAATGTGTTTGTATCTTGCGGGATTGCGCTATGGTTTGTCTCTCTTCCATCATGCACGCTATCTGAGGGTCCCACTGTCCTGAGTGATCATCTGGCCCATCCATAGAAGAGTGTAAACCTGATACCATTTCCGGACCAAGAACAAACTCGCTGTTCGTGGGAGGTAGGCCCACCATCCATCACCTCCTGGTGAGTGGATGTATGAGTGATACATGCTATCTATATAGACGTTCCTTGTACTGTATTCTTACTCGCTCCATATCTGCTTTATGTTTTACTGCTGAGGAGTGCTTCTGCTGCTCGTCCTACTGAGGGATTATTGCCCTCCCCTGGAGGTGTTGCTATAGGCTATCCGTGCCATAGCCTTGAGGTGAGGAGCTAGGGACCATCCGAGGTGTCTATTGCTATCATCTTTTCCTGGCATCACTATCCTATTCTTGGACTTTCTTGGACATTTGGGTTTTCATAAGAGACTTTATTTTTGTGTATCCAGAGGCATTCTCCTATGGAATGTTTTCTGGTCTTACAGTTTTTCTTGAGTTTTTTTGGACTTAGCACTGTGGAAAATAATTGTATTCTCTATTGCATGGACTTTTCTTTTGGTCTCACACTGCACGGGTAAGTGTATCTGTCACCATTTTGTGAAATATTGGAGCCACCCCCATTGTGTATTATTATGATTTACACTGTGTATTTTATTATGTTGGTTATTATGTTGTTCTAAGTTCACTTTCCCTCATCACATCCACCCATTCAGACACTTGCGTCACCCCCTACCCTACCCACCCCACCATTACAGCGCAGACACCACTCCCTCCCTTTTTGATCTTACTATACGTTTGCTGTTTATTTCTGATTTTGTCCTGTGTAGGCTTTTAAAATGTCTGGAAGGACAACAAAGAAAGCAGAGCGTCACGAGGGCAAGCAGGCTCTGCATCTAGAGGCAACACTGGTGGTGGACGCGGTGCATCCTCTTCAGCACGTGGCCGCTCATCCTTATTTTCGGGAGCTGGCCGTGTTGAGCCTCAACATGCAGACAAAATAGTAGATTGGATGACCAAGCCGTCCTCATCCTCCTCATCCTCTCTCACACAGACTGATCTTAGTTAGTCTGGCAAAGCAGCTGCCAAGGCTTCCTCTTCCCTCTGTACCATGGCATCACACAATCATTCCCTAGTCCCACCCTTTTCATCCTGAGGAGTCCCCCAAACTGTTTCAACACAGTGTTGGGTACATGCTGCTGAATGAAGATGCACAGCATTTTGAAGGCTCCGATGATGGAACACAGATAGAGGAAGGCATTGATGTGAGTCCAGGGAGAGGGGGTGGCCGACAGGGACAGCAATCTGGCAGTGATGTTCCCCCAGCTGGAGCATACTGCCAAGTTTTTGACAGTGATGAGGAGGGAGGGGATGATGAGGTCACTGACTCTACCTGGGTGCCTGATAGGAGAGAGGAGGAGGAGGAGGATGAGGAAGAGGAGGAGGAGGACGAGGCACAGGCACATCTCCAAAGAGGCAGGATGCCCTCCAGGGGTCAGCTTAAGGGCACACCAACTGCATTACAGCGCACATCTACGACGCATGTGCATGGCACTGCTGTGTCTGACCGGTACAGCAAAAGTTCTTTGGTCTTTTTTGAAACATGTCCATTAGATCGTACCTTTGTTATTTGCAACATATGTCGCAAGCGTATCTCGCGTGGCCAAAACATCAACCACCTGGGTACCACATGCTTGTCCAGACATATGTCGACCTGCCATGCAGCTCGTTGGCAAGCACACCAGAAAGACCCACACCAAAGAAAAAAGTGTACCCCCTTGCCCTTCTGGGACCTCCAACCCCACTAGACCCCCAGTCCTCTCTGAAGCCTGCAGTGAAGGTGTAGAAATAGGTGTGTCACAAGCTAGTAGTAGTAGTACATGCGGGCAATCTACTGATAGTACCAGGCAAATTTCCCTGCCCCAGCTGCTGCAGCACCGAAAGAAGTACTCTTCCAGCCATCCACATGCCCAGCAGTTGAATGCTAGCTTAGCGAAATTGCTAGCACTTCAACTTCATTTGGTAGATTCTGCCCCCTTCCGTGAGTTTGTGCAATGTGCAGTACCTCAGTGGCAAGTACCAAAACGCCACTTTTTCTCAAGAAAGGCGATTCCGGCTCTCTACCGGCATGTGGAAGGCAATGTCCATGCCTCGATGGACAGGGCGGTCAGTGGTAAGGTGCATCTTGCCGCTGACTCATGGTCCAGCAGGCATGGACAGGGACGTTACCTGTCTTTTACGGCGCATTGGGTGACTCTTCTGGCAGCTGGGAAGGACGCAGAGCAAGGTCCAGTAGTTTTGGAGGTTGTTCCGCCACCACGCCTCCAAATCACTACTACTGTTTGTGACACACCTCACTCCTCCTCTTCTTCTTCCTCTGTGGCCCCTTCCTGTGGTGATGTTTTCTCAGAACCAGCTGTGCTCCGTAGGCGTACGAGGGGCTACGCAGGAATGCAGGCCAAGAGATGCCATGCGGTGCTAGAGCTGGTGTGCTTGGGAGACAGGAGCCACACTGGGGAAGAGGTTTTGTCAGCTCTGCAGGGTCAGGCTCAGAGATGGTTGACGCCACGCCAGCTGAAGCCTGGAATGGTGGTCAGCGATAATGGCACCAACCTCCTCTCTGCCCTGCGACAGGGAAAACTCACCCACGTGCCCTGTTTTGCGCATGTCCTGAATTTGGTGGTGCAGCGGTTCTTGGGCAGGTACCCGGGCTTACAGGATGTCCTGAAGCAGGCCAGGAAAGTCTGTGTGCATTTCCGGAGGTCATATAATGCCACTGCTCGGCTGACTGACCTCCAAAGGGAATACAACCTGCCCAAGAACCGCCTAATTTGTGACATGCCCACCAGATGGAACTCAAAGTTGGCCATGCTGCAGCGGCTGCACATGCAGCAGCGGGCCATCAATGAGTACCTGTGCCAATATGGCAGCAGAACTGGGTCAGGGGAGCTAGGTTTTTTTTCCCCACGCCAGTGGGCCTTGATCAGGGATGCATGCACTGTCCTGTCACCATTTGAGGAGGCCACGAGGATGGTGAGCAGTGACAGTGCATGCATCAGTGAGACTGTCCCTCTTATTCACATGTTGGAGCACACGCTACGTGGAATAATGGACAGGGCCCTTGAGGCAGAACAGAGGGAGGAAGAGGAGGACTTCCTTACCTCTCAAGGCCCCCTTTACCCAGACAGTGGGCCTGCTTGCCCACCTAGCACACAGGAAGAGGAGGAGGAGGATGATTGTATCAGCAGCATGGAGGTGGAGCCTAGCACTCAGCATCAGCAGCAGCAGTCTTCAAGGGATCATTTACAGTCCCAAAGAACACGTGGACTTTTACGTGGCTGGGATGAGGTGCCTGTGGATCCTGTCGTCCTCAGTGACCCAGAGGACTGTGCCCCGAATGCCTCTGCAAATCTACGCTGCATGGCCTCCCTGATCCTGCAAAGCCTGCGTAAGGATCCTTGTGTACGTGCTATCAAGAAGAGGGATCATTACTGGCTGGCAACTCTCCTTGATCCACGTTACAAGAGTAAGGTTGCGGACCTTATGTTGCCATCGCAGAGGGAGCAGAAGATGAAACTTCTGCGGGAGGCCTTGCAGAAGGGTCTGTGCAATAAGTTCCCAGAACCGGGGGGATTACCAAAACCTGGCTCTGGACAACGTCTTGCTGAGGCTTCGGTGAGTCACAGAAGGAGCGGTGGAGGAGGTGGCCATCTGACCGATGCCTTCAGACAGTTTTTTAGTCCACAGCCCCAAGGTCTGACCGGTTCCAGCAACCATCGCCAGCGTCTGGTTTACATGGTCGGGGGAATGCCTAGGGGCAATATACGACTTGGACACCTTCCCCAACGAAAATCCTCTGGCTTACTGGGTCTTGAGGATGGATCACTGGCCAGAGCTTGCACAGTACGCAATTGAGCTACTGGCTTGCCCTGCATCCAGTGTTCTTTCAGAATGCACATTCAGTGCTGCTGGAGGCTTTGTTACCAATCACAGGGTGCGCCTCTTCACCGACTCTGTTGATCGACTGACCTTCATCAAAATGAATCAGGCTTGGATCAAAACCAGCTACCAAGCACCTGATGCTGATGTTACTGAATAATACTTTTTTGTTGAAATGTCGGATCCCTTTTAGTCTGCGTATGCTGCTGATGGAATATCCTTCTCCTCCTCACTTTTCTTGCTGATAGCTAGTAAGAAATGTTGTGTTTCTGGGCTCCGCCACCAGTGCCTAAGGCCCAATTTTTCAGCCCCTGTTTAACAGGGGCGCCTAAAAACAATTTTTGATGCAATACTTTGCACGTGGCTCTTTGTTGTGCTCCAATTGGAGTTATTGGGAGGGGTTGCAGTGTTGTGTTGTGCCCAAGGCCCAATTTTTCTGCCCCTGTTTAACAGGGGCGCCTAATAACAATTTTGGATGCAATACTTTGCACGTGGCTCTTTGTTGTGCTCCAATTCGAGTTATTGGGAGGGGTTACAGTGTTGTGTTGTGCCCAAGGCAAAAATGTTCAGCCCCTGTTCAACAGGGGCGCCTAATAAAAAATTTTGATGCAATACTTTGCCCGTGGCTCTTTGTTGTGCTCCAATTGGAGTTATTGGGAGGGGTTGCAGTGTTGTGTTGTGCCCAAGGCCCAATTTTTCTGCCCCTGTTTAACAGGGGTGCCTAATAAAAAATGTTGATGCAATACTTTGCACGTGGCTCTTTGTTGTGCTCCAATTGGAGTTATTGGGAGGGGTTGCAGTGTTGTGTTGTGCCCAAGGCACAATTTTTCAGCCCCTGTTTAACAGGGGCGCCTAATAACAATTTTTGATGCAATATTTTGCATGTGGCTCTGTGTTGTGCTCCAATTGGAGTTATTGGGAGGGGTTGCAGTGTTGTGTTGTGCCCAAGGCCCAATTTTTCAGCCCCTGTTTAACAGGGGCGCCTAATAACAATTTTTGATGCAATACTTTGCACGTGGCTCCTTGTTGCGCTCCACTTACAGTATGTTTGAGGGGTGCCCTTTTTTTCAAAAAAAATTCTTTCACAAAACAATAATGGCCCCCCTACCACCGCTAAAATATTCGACATATTGTTGCCACACAGCACGTGCGCAAGCAGTATTAAATTTTACTTTTTTTTCATAGTCCTCTTATGTTGTGCAGGGACATTTCTAAACACGTGCCACTACTATAGACACCCAGCAGGTGTGATATTTAAAGGAATTTTTGATTTTTTTTCACTTTAAGCATCATTAAAATGGCTGCTCCGGAAAAAACATCCGTTTAAAAAAAAAAAAAATTCCATTGATACATGTTCCCTGGGGCAAGACCCGGGTTCTGAATGACGTTTTCCAACATTAAATTGAATATTGGTCTTTAAAATTATCATTTTTGAATTTGAATGTTCGAGTCCCATAGACTTCAATGGGGTTCTAAATGTTCGTGCGAACCCGCGGTCTGTTCGAACGTTCTGGTGCGAACCGAATGCGGGTATGTTCGACTCATCCCTATTCTTCATACTTTACCTTATGAGCTCAGTACTGAAGGGTGTCATTGATGCATGCATTAGTAGGAAAGTCAATCTTTCTATCTTAAAAAATTCACAGGCTCTCAGATTTTATCTTTAAGAGCCCATGCCACCTAGATCCTGCACCCGAAGAGAAGGCAGGGGCATAAGTGGTGCATACCTGCAGGTCAGTTACATGATCCAGCTAGGATACCTTCATCACACAGTAGGGAGTGGCAGTAAAAAAAATTCAAGTCAAAATCTGACATTTAGCAGAAAGGCCTTGCAGGCAGGGGTCCCACCCTAAAGTAGGCCTGTGGTTCCTTTCTTATACTCTCACATGTGCCATCCTGGAAGGTGATAGGAGAAAACCTACGTTAGACTTACCAGTAACGGTATTTCTACGAACCTTCCAGGATGGCATGCCTACTTCCCGCCCTATGTGGAGGGAAAGATAAGCTAAACGCTAGGTGGTAAGTACCTATGAAGAACGATGTCCCTTGTGAACCAGTTTGGGATTACTTTATTAAATACTGGGGATCAAGGGGAAGGGTGGGGACTTATAAAAAGCTGTCAATTGATTGTGTTTCCTGTGGGAATGAGCTCTCATCTCTCAGGTGTGCCGTCCTGAAAGGTTAGTAGAAATACCGTTACCAGTAAGTCTAACGTAGGTTTTAATTGACATTTTAACCTGTGTGTGTGCCACTTTCTGTGTCTGTACCAAGACCAAACATTCCAGGGTATGTAAACTTTTTTTTTATCAGGGCCATTTCAGTGATTTTTGTTATCATTATAATTTAAAAAGGATCCAAATCTATGCGATAATAAATGGCTTCATGTGATCACTATCCTTAAATAAAAGACAGTTTTATGGCATGATCAGTCATGTTTTTATTAATGCCAAAAATTCACAATTTCTGCCAGGTTATGCAAACTTTTAAGCACAACTGTATGTATTGCAAGATCTAGAGAGGTTATATTGCAACACCACTTACATCCATCTTCTCATCCAAGTTCCAAAAATTAGCCATTACTGCATCGGCATGACTGTCTATTCCATCAACACACATACTGTGGTAATAAGAGTCTGAACACTGCACTGCCCAAGTAAATAAAGTTGTAGTTTTCAACCTTTCTCTTTTTTCAATGAGGAAATCCAAACCACAATGTCTCATATATTCCACAAGAAAATAAAGTTTTCCCAGAGACATACCAAAACACTGTTGGTGAGGAAACCTGCCAAAATGTAATTAATGGAAATTATGCCCCTTAAGTTTGTGAGCTTGAGGTACTCTGTGAATTAAGACCATGTAAGGCTTGTTGAATAATTTTCAACCACCTTTACTTTACTAGCAATCATCTCAAATGATTTTTAATCAATAAAATAGCTATATTTTATGTTGCCTTTTTACATCAATCCCTGCACTTAAAGAGGAAGTAAAGCCTCCGTAAAAACAAAAAAATACACCCTGTAAGACAAAGGCATAATAAGCTAGTATGCATAGCATACTAGCTCATTATGAAGTACTCTGTCACCGTAATAGATGATTTTATTTATATATATATATATATATATATATATATATATATATATATATATATATATATATATATATACCGTATATACTGTATATTTAATTATTTATTAATATATAAATAAATATTTAAATGTATATATATATATATATATATATATATATATATATATATATATATATAATTGCCATAATTCATTCACATAAATCATGTATTTTATTTTTTTTAATAAAAAAATCCTCTACATACCTTATTCCTGCAACATTGTGTGGTTTCTATTACTCTGCTGATGTATGCACATGTGTGAGTCTGTGTCTGGTCAGCCCTGATGTGAACGTACCACCTCCGCCAACGGTTCCATAGCCAAGACAAACAAGAGAGGTGAAAGCGGATAGCCCTGTTGAGTGCCCCTCTGGATAGGAAAAATAGAGGATTCAAACCCGTTGTATTTGATTTTAGCCTCAGGGGCATCGTACAGTGTCTTCAGCCAGCTTAGAAAGGAAGTACCAAAGCCATTGTGGCAGAGTACTGTCATGAGATAAGGCCAGAACAAAGTGTCAAAGGCCTTGTTGACATCCAGTGGCAAAAGCATAGTTTCTAGGGAGCGGCTTTGGGCCAGGTGCTGCAGTTGTATGACTCTCCTAATTGGCATCCCCCGTCTGTCTTTGTGGTATAAATCCAACCTGGTCTTTTTTAATTAAATGGGGGAGGAAGGAATTCAAACATTTAACCAAGATTTTGGTGAGGATGTTAATATTAATTAGAGAATTAGAGATATGGGTCGGAAGTTGGCCCAAGAGGAGTGATCACATTCAAGTTTTGGCAACGTTACTATATTAGCCCTCAATAGGTCAGGCAAAAAATTCTGACCATTTTTAACGGAATTAAACATGGCGTCAAGGGAGAGGCTAACACGTCCAATACCATTCTATGGTAAAAGCCGTTCAGACCCGACCTCTTACCTACTTTTAAGTCTTTAATACATTGTTGGAATTCAGTTTCTCTGATATCACGATCCATGTGCACCATGCGTATGGTAGGCAGTGAGATACCCTGCAAAAAATCATCTACCGGTATATCCTGTTAGTTGATGAGATCTTGTGCAGATTACAAGGTAGTCACTCTATGATGAAACTCGTCCAGTATCCATACCGTGTTGATAGTAGGTATATTATGTCGGATAGATAAAGTAATAGGAGTGGGTTTGGGATTAAAAGTATGTAACCTCTTGCCCAGCATCACTTTTAATGTGTTTGCTTTCTTTCATATACCAATGCTGGCGAGACCAGTGCAGTGATCATTCTACCTGATCGGTAAGACATTGTTATAGTGTATATGATCAACTGCAACTCCATTTTGTAATTTCCCTTAAATTTCATAGTTCTTGTTTTTTGAAGAATGTACGTGCCTTATCTTACACTTCATTCTCGTTAGTTGTAGACTGTTTTCTTGAGACAAAGTTTAAATTTAAAAAAAAACACTGTATGACTCATTGGGCCAGATTCACAGAACGATTACGCCGGCGTTCCAGGAGATACGCGGCGTAAGTCTAAATTTGCGCATGCGTTTCGATGCGCCGCATCCCCAAATCGAGATACACAAGAAATCTACTTTTTGTCTGGCGTAATTTCGATAGACAGGCGCATCCGTCCACGCAAAACTGCGCTAGACACACCATTGATTTGCTATTCAAATATGCAAATTAGGGAGTTACGGGGATCCAAAAAGAACGTTGTTGCCGCGCAGGCTACGCGCTGTGCGCAACAGCTGCACGGCCTGTCTAAAATTAGACCATATAAAAGGTGGTATTAGACAATCCGTCTACATGTCAGAGAAAGCAACACTGTTAGTGAGGAGCTGAGCAGTCACACGTGTTGCACAACAATCTGTATGCCAACATGCCAGGGACATCCTTGCTCATAGCTATACTACTGACTTTAGAGGAGCAAAGAAGGAGGAGGGCACGGAGGAGGGCACGGAGGAGGGCACAGGAGAGGATATACCGCACCCGCATAGCCTCTTTGGCATGAGTGATTCTGAGGTGTATCGCATCTTCAGATTCACCCCTCATGCCATCCTGGAATTAACCACAACCTTGCAGGAGGACATCACCAAACCCAAAAAACAGCTCACATGCAGTGCAGCCACTGGTCAAGGTCATGGCAACACTCCATTTCCTTGCCAGTGGCTCTTTTCAAAGAACAAGTGGAGTGGTGGCTGGGATGTCACAATCCTCCATGAGCAGATGTGTGCACCAGGTTGTCCCTGCAATCCTCAGACGCATGGCCAACCAAATCATCAAACCAACCACTGAGGACCTGCAGCTGAAGGCAATGACAGATTTCTACAGAATTGCCAGATTCCCACGCACCGTGTGGCACTCCAGCCCCCCCCCATGAGACAGAGCACATATACCGCAATCGGAAGCATTGGCATTCCATCAACCTACAGGTGATAGTCGATGCCCAAGGCCTCATATGGCACGTCCGTGCCAAACCCCCCCGGATCCAGCCATGACAGCTACATCTACAATCAGAGCCCCATCCGAATGGAATTCGAACAGAATGTGTATGGGGACACCTGGCTGGTTGGTGGGTGACATGGGTGGCAGGCATGACTGTCCCCCCCCATGATGCACACATCACAAGGGGCACATGCATAACTAACATCCTCCTGTCTTTTCCCTTACAGGTGACTCTGCATATGCACTGGGACCCCATCTCATGACTCCTATCCGGAACCCCCAAACCCCAGGAGAGGAAAGATACAATGAAGCCCACGCCCAAACACGTGCAGTGGTGGAGCGCACCTTTGGCCTCCTGAAGTCACGTTTCCGATGCCTGGATAAGTCTGGGGGGACCCTGTTGTATTCCCCAAACTTTGTGTGCCAGATCATCGGTGCATGTTGCCTGCTGCACAACTTCGCAGTAAGAAAGGGCCTGCAGATTGACATACGTGATGACCTGACCCCTGAACCAGACAATCCCCCCTAACCGAGGCTACCCCGTCTTCTGAGGGAAGAGCAGCCAGGCGACAGCTCACATTAGGCATCTTTGCACGTTAAACACACACATTAATCATGGCACAATGAGAATGCATGCATGCACACCACTGTGGTCCTTAGCACAGACACATCACATCCTCATAAAATTGGATTAGCACAAGCCCACCATGCTGAACTTGTGAGCAGCAACGCCATGCCACGGCTCCAATTATGTCACTGTACATTCATACACCATTCACACGGACCTGGGGATCACTTCTCCCTGGTCCTGGGGAACCCTACTCCACCAAAACTGAGGGTGACATCCCTTTTCCGGCAGGAATATCACCCCCACATTCCAAAAACATTCACAACACAAAAAAAAAAAATGTCCAGCAAAAAATTTTTTTTTACTGCTGTTGTAGTCTGCAGTACATTTAGGCAGTTTGTAAGAGCCCGGGAGTGGCAGTCCAGGTCCCCATGCGCATCCTTTATGGAGGACAGGCTCTCCTCCATCTGCCCCAAAGTCTGGCTGACCTGTCCCAGATGGCGGGTCTGAAGGGCCTGGTCCCTTCTCAGATTGGCGGGCAGAACCTCGGCCACCCCCTGGTCTTCTGGGACGACTTCCTGCCTCCAACTGAGGCTTGTGGCTGGGGAGAAGGGGAGGCCCTTGGGAGAGGAGCCCTGTTGGGGGAGGAGTGGGAGGGGCTAGCCCTTATGGAGGGCTGGCTGCTGCCAGCCAGAGAGGAAGACTCCTCCAAAAACAGCAATCCACTGGCTGACATGACATCCTCCTCCTCCTCAAACTCCTCCTCCTCAACCTCCTCCTCTTCAACCTCCTCCGAGGACTCTGGCATTTTCTGGGGGTCCTCATCTGGGCTGTTGTCCCTGGGATGGTGCGGTCAGCCCAGATGGCCCAGCACCCTCCTGCACATCTGTGGATGACACAAAACATTCACAGGTTGGAGGATTCACACACTTGCCACATATTCCCTTTCACCCCCCCCCCCCACATGCTACACACCTGATAGGGCAAAAAAAACATTACCTGGCTTCACGCCTTCATGACTGGAGTCATAGCCAGGCTGGCCCTCCACCTGTTGTCTATGAAAGGTGTGGGCCACCGCACGCTCCTCCGCTGTCAGCCTAACAGGGCATGGTGGGCCCCCTCCTGTGCCCCTGGCATGGGCTGCCATTTTGGCCAGCTTCTTTCTGACCAGACACCGGAGGTCATTGATTTTCTTTTCAATCCCCGGCCGTGTCCGGGTCTCCCCCCCCCCCCCCCGCTGAATTCACCTGGTCAGTAATGTGCTGCAAAATCTCACGCCTTCTGGCTGGGGTGATGTTGGCACTCTCCGGGCTGTGGAGGAAATGCCCATATTGGGTAATGGCCCGGGCAATTATTTGTTTCTCCCCCAAAGTAAAATTCATCTTCCTCTTCCTCTCAGTCATACTCATACAAAAACTCTCTCCCAAACAATCAGCAAAAAATCACTCACAACAACAAGCAGGAAAAATCAAGCAACAAAACAAACAAACAAAAATCTATCAACCAAAAAGTCTCACAAGCAGTCACCAAAAAACACTTTCAAATATCTTCTACAAAACACTAGATCAAACAGTCAACAAATATAACAAAGACAAGTCACAACGCAACAAACACCAGAACAAAAGCACCTTGCTGTATAGGGAGGGATACAAAGGGATGTACTTTTGCAAAGGAAGTGCGTTTGTGTCTGTCTATTTATGCTGTCTGCGTAGTTCACAAAGTTGCCCGGGTCCACTTCCAATTTCACTGATTGCGCCGTTCCCGAGTTGTGAGCATGCGCACAGAGGTGCTGACCATGGTCTGCTTCATGCACGCATGCGCGAGCCGGCCGGCCTTTCATTTGCATGGGGTCACGGCTCATTTCAATGTAACACGCCCACGTCCTTCCCAATTTGAATTACTCCGCCTTACGCCTCTGAAATTACGTTGCACAGGCGCTAATTTCTGTGCAAATTAATCGAGAATACGGTGATTGCGCCGCTACATTGCGTCGGGCCCGAATTGACGATTCTCGCTGATTAACATATTCTCGGCGTTAATCAGCGGGAACGCCCCGAGCGCCATTTTTAAATTTGCAGTTCCGATAGGACGGCGAAATACAATTACGCCGCTCGTATAGGAACTCCAACCCGGCGTTTCTTGTTTTCTGCTTACAGAAAACAGAAACGCCGGCTCAAAGTGAGAGTTAGGCTGGAGTATCACTGATACTCCAGCCTACTAACTCTACCTGAATCTGGCCCTATGTAGCTAAGGTTTGTGGTACGGATTATGGGCCAGATTCGAAATATTCGTGGATTTTTCTGCTGGCGTAACATATCCCCGATACATTACGCCGCTGTAAATATTTGCGCAAGTTCTTTATTCAGAAAGAACTTGCGCCAATATTTACAGCGGCATAACGTATGTGTTGCGGCTTAAGGCCGCGAAATTCAAATGAATAAAGTGGGGGCGTGATTCGTGTAAATGAATCATGACCCCACGTAATTCACGTTTTTTTTGGACAGTGCATGGACGTTCGCTTTTCCTTAATGTAAACGACGTGAACGTAACTAACGTCGAGCCCCATTCCCGAACGATTTACGCAAACGATGTAACCATCGTACAATTCGACGCTGTCCCGACGTCCATACTTAACATTGGCTACGCCTCCTATAGCAGGGGTAACCTTACGTCGTTCTAACGCTTACGCAAACGGCGTAAATAGCTAATTTGCATATATTACGCGAAAACCGCCGTAAGTGCCACCTAGCGGCCAGCGTAATAATGCAACTAAGATACGACGGTGTAACAGACTTACGCCGCTCGTATCTTAGAAGAAAGCCGGCGTATCTTCTTCTCTGAATAGCAAAAAAAGATACGCCGGCTATTCTTATGCCGCGTACACACGGTCGTTTTTTGTGATGAAATAAAACGACGTTTTAAAAAACGTCATTTAAATTGATCGTGTGTGGGCAAAACGTCGTTTTTTTGTCTTAAAAAAAAACGACCAAAAAATAATTCCAAAATGCTTGAATTTTTTGTGTCGTTTTTCAAAACGTCGTTTTTTGTTTCACAAAAAGTCACTGTGTGTAGCAAAAACGTTGTTTAAAACTACGTTTTTCAACCTGCGCATGCCCAGAAGCTAGTTATGAAGCGAGCTTCAATGGAAAAGAGTGGTGAACGTAACCTCACTTTTTGTGAAAAAAACGATGGTGTGTATGCAACATCGTCTTTGAAAAGTGACGTTTCAAAAACGTCGTTTTTTACTTCACAGAAAATCGACGTTTTTTTTCATCACAAAAAATGATCGTGTGTACGCGGCATTAGTATTTACGCAGCGTATCTCTTGATACGCTGCGTAAATAGTTTTCTGAATCCAGCCCTATGAGTTCATAGTCCTCTGGGTATCAAATTTATCGGAGTGGACTGAAACTATGCTTTCAGTTATGCTCTCTCAACTATGGTGGATATTCTCATCAAATCCAATAAAAAAACAGCAGACAAATTGCAAGCTGAAATGTCGCTCATACAAACAGACCTGACAGCACTACAGACACATGTCGACTCCACCGATCTAGATGGTCGCCTTAACAAAAAATTTGAGAAATCAGTGATCGATACCAAAAAGGGCAAGATGAATCGTGACCGGGTCGATTATGAAGGCAACAACATGTATACATGGAAAAAACCTCAGTTCTTTCAAGGCCAATCACGCAAACACTCAGGGAAGCGGGTCAGCTTTTCAGACCAGGAGAGCGATATAGTCAATGACACGGTGTGGCTGATTTACCAAGCCTCTGCGCCATGATTCATGGCGCACAGGCAGGAGTATCAGCCGTTTTGACATTTACTAAAGAAATACGCTGGCAGTGCAGTGTATTTCTTTATTTACTAAAATGCCTAGTGCGCCCAGGAGAGGGCGCATGGAGCGCCTGTATAGACCTGGCGCACGGCATTTAGAAATGTAAATAGACTGGATTTGGGTGGGAGTTTATTGGGAGGAGGTGGGGTGATGTGGGGAAGTGTAGTGACATGTGTTTGAGTAAGTGTTGCGGGCCGAATTGAAAGGGAAAGTGATTTTTGGGAATCGTTCCCCGTACGCTTGCACAGTACGCCTAAACACCAGGAGGTTCATTCGCATACTGAGCATGCGTACACGGCAATTTCAGGGGAATTCATGTGCACCTTGTCAGTACGCCGGGAAAATCTTGGTAAATACCCCATGTCGATAGGGACAAGAGCCTCTTCCCAACAACCCTGGCCGTTGGTTGTCGGGGTATGCAGGCGGGGGCTAATCGGAATCTGGGAGCCCCCTTTTAATAAGGTGGCCCCCAGATTCCGGCCCCCAACCCTATGTGAATGAGTATGGGGTACATTGTACCCCTACCCATTCACCTGGGGAAAAGTGTAAAGTAAAAAAACACACCACACACATATTTAAAATAATTTATTAGTCAGCTCCGGGGGTCTTCTGCCGGGCCCCCCCTTTTTTCTTTAAGCTCTTTTACAAAGGGGGTATAGGCCCGGTCTTCTCTCTTCTGTTGGGGCCCTGGGCTTTGCCGTTTTCTGCTGGGGGGGCGCCACCCATCCCGGTCTTCTCCGGTGCCTTCCGCCGGGCCCTCCACCCCATTAAGCTCCTTTACTTTCGGGGGGGCCGCAGGCTTTGACATTTTCTGCCGGGGGGTGATGCCTTCTCTGTTGCCTCTTCTGCCTGGCTCCTCCGCGGGGGCCAGGGCTTCTCTCTGCTATCTTCTTTCTTCTCTTCCATTCGATGTTGAGTGGTGGGAATCGACTTATATAGGCATAGGGCATGGTCACCGGGAGATGCCACCATGTGACCTCAACCCTTGTGACATCACATTCCCGGGGCATGATGGGAATGTGATGTCACAAAGGTTGAGGTCACATGGTGGCATCACCCAGTGACCACGCCTTTTGCCTATATAAGTCGAAGCCCACCCCTCAGACGGCATTACAGCGCTAGACGTCGTTGTGTCAACATCGAATGGAAGAGAAGGAACAAGATAACGGAGAGAAGCCCTGGCCCCCGCGGAGGAGCCAGGCAGAAGAGGCAACAGAGAAGGCATTGAGAGAAGCCCGGGGTCCTGGCGGAAGACACTGGAGAAGACCGGGGGCTGGCGCACCCCCCGGCAGAAAACGTTGAAGCCCGTGCCCCCCCTGAAAGTAAAAGAGCTTAATGGGGTGGGGGGCCCGGCGAAAAGCACCAGAGAAGACCGGGTGGGCGGAAGGCAGCGAAGAGAAGTCGGGGGTGGCTCCCCCCGCAGAAGTCGTCGAAGCCCCCCTGAATGTAAAAGAGCTTAAAGGGGTGGGGGGCTCGGCAGAAGACCCCCGGAGCTGACTAATAAATTATTTAAAAAATCTGTGTGGTGTTTTTTTTACTTACGTACCCCATACTCATTCATATAGGGTGGGTGGGGCCCCCCCGGCGGAAGACACCGGAGAAGACCGGGGGGTGGACCCCTGGCGGAAGACACCGGAGAAGCCTGCGGCCCCCCCGAATGTAAAATAGCTTAAAGGGGTTGGGGGGCCCGGCAGAAGACCCCCGGAGCTGACTAATAAATTATTTTAAAAATCTGTGTGGTGTTTTTTTTCTACTTACATACCCCATACTCATTCACATAGGATGGGGGGCTGGAATCTGGGGACCACCTTATTAAAGGGGGCTCACAGATTCTGATAAGCCCCCTGCCTGCAGACCCTGACAACCAACGGCCAGGGTTGTCGGGAAGAGGCCCTTGTCCCTATCGACATGGGGACAAAAGTGCTTTGAGGTGGGGGGCGCAGTGCCCCCCCACCCCAAAGCACACACTCCCCCATGTTGAGGGCATGTGGTCTGGTACGGCTCAGGAGGGGGGGGGGGGGCTTGCTCGTCCCCACCCCCATTCCTGTCCGGCCAGACTGCGTGCCTGGATAAGGGTTTGGTCTGGATCTGGGGGGAACCCCACGCTGTTTTTTCGGCGTAGGTTTAACCCCTTACGTTCCAGACCAAACCTAAGAGCCTGGTATGCACCTGGGAGGGGAACCCACGCCGTTTTTTTTTAATTTGGTCTGGATATTTTTTTTTTTTTCTTAGACAAAATATAACAAAACAAACAAAGGAACAAAACAAACCATACATACAACACTACCACAAACCATACCACCGACCTCCACCCACCAAGACAACCACTGAAATAAAGAAGAAAAGAAAAATTCCATCAGAAAATATTTATATACAACAGGCTCACTGGTACAAAAAAAGTCTTTATAGTCCATTAGAAACTTGTCCAGATCATTGTCAACATAAATACCAAACCAACTTAAAATGGCTCACCGGTACAGTAGGGTAATATTAAAGTCCATAGAAGCCACTACTGCCCAGATCATTGCCAAGCCACAACACTCCCCACCACCATAACAAATACATATAACCCATGTACAAGCGAGAACGCAATAATTAGACATGTCTGTAGCCTTATTTCAAAAAAACTATAAACAAAATATAAGGGGGTGAAAAAATAGGATAGTTGCCCCTACCCATGGAGAGGGGCAGAGTCATGGCCTAAGGGGGCTGGAAGAGGAACCCTCTTCATAAATGGGCACACCTCTCAGGCCCGACCCTACCCCTCTCCAGATCCCGCACCTTCACCAACTCCCAAATGATATCTCCCACCACCTCATGCACAGACAGGATTTTGTCCCTAGTGGACACCAAACACAGAGCGTGCCACGTGTAGTAAAGCACAACTACGCTGACTAAATAAAGTGATGAAAACTCAAAACCCCTGTGGACCCTAAAGTCACCGTACACTTGCTCAGCATAGGTCAGGGCCGGAAGGCGCGGGTGGCACCCCCTACCCCCGTAAGAACCTCCATGTTGAAGGGACATTGGACCAGAAAATGGTCCATGGTCTCCAGTGTCCCTCCACATTCCCGTCAGGGACAGTCCCTGTTTCCCTAGATTCTGGTACTTGAGATTTGCAGGGACATACAGTCGTCCATGGAACGACCTCCATGCAAGATTGGAAGAATTCAAGAGGGTTAACCCCTCCGTGAGGACCCTCTCAGGACAGTCCCTTAAAGACAGGGACTTCAAAATGTCAGAGGCCATGACCCTCAGGTACAGCTCACGCCAACCCATAGAGCCCACCTCAAGGGCAGTTATCCGCCACTGCCTCAGTACCTTCAATGCCAGGGGGACGTAGGACGGGAGATACCCATGCGATCTTCTCAGATCGCCGGGCCTCCCCCTCCCCCACTCCCTCAACAGCAAGAGCCAGTCCTTGCATGAACATTTCCACCAGGAAGGCGCGTCCACAAAGATGGACTGCGAGTTGTACTTTACAAAAATGATGATGAAGAACACCACCGGGTTGACCATGTCCAACCCTCCTTGCCTTCGCTGGCGGTATGTGACCTCCCTCTTGATCAGGCTCAGTCTGTTTCCCCACAACAGCAGGAAGAACAGACCATAGACCCAAGCATAGAGAGATGTTGGCAAAAGACACACGTAGCTCACAAAGAGAAACTCAGGCAATTGGTACGTCTTGACCAAGCTTACCCTTTCCCTCAGAGAAAGTTTCCAACCTCTCCAGGCCTTCACCTTCCGAGTGGCACTCACCAGCCTGCGCTCCCAATTTAGCTTGGGATAATCACCGGGTCTAAATGAATGCCAAGGACTCAAATTTCTAGTACAGGCGTGGGGAACACGTCCGGAAGGGGGAACTGCTCCCCCTCCAGAAAACTTCACTCTTGTCCCAATTGACCAGCGAGCCCGACGCCTCAGAGTAGCACCCGATCTGGGATTCCACATAGTGGGCCTCCTCACGACCAGATACCACTACCGAGATGTCATCCGCGTAGGCCACTACCCTCACCGCCAAAACCGGACCCCCGTCAGGTCCCACCGGAACCCCCCCCAGACGCTCGCAGTCTAGCCCTTACGAAGGGGTCGACCGCAAAGACATACAGGAGGGGGCTCAATGGGCACAGCAAAGGCCCAACCCACCCAAACGTTGACAAGAGGGAAGCTCTCAGCTCCCCTATATAATACCTGTAGCCAATCAACAAATTGATCAGGCAGATCGTATCTCCTCAGAAGCAGCCAAAGGTACTCGTGGTTCACCCGATCAAACGCCTTAGCCCAGTGGTCATCAACCTTGTCCTGCAAGGCCCACTAACAGGCCAGGTTTGCAAGATAACTGAAATACATCACAGGTGATATAATTTGCTGCTCAGTGATTGCAGTATTCTAGTCTGCATTTCCCCAAGGTAATACATAAAACCTGGCCTGTTAGTGGGCCCTGCAAGAATGGTTGATGACCACTGCCTTAGCCTGATCCAGTGCAAGCAGATACCGCTCGCTGCCATCAGCCCTGCACCTTTCCACAGCCTCCCGGACGTTCAGGACCGCACTAAATGTGCCCCGGCCAGGAATTGTGCAGTGCTGAGAGGGAGACAGCATCCCACCTGCCAAAGCAGACAGACGTGTAAACAAGATCTTTGCCAGTATCTTCCTATCTGTGGTAAGAAGGGCGATCGGATGCCAATTTTCCACCACAGACGGATCATTCCCCTTTGACAGAAGGATCAGAGCTGACCTTCTCATTGAGGGAGGCAGCAGGCCATAGGCCAAACATTCACTAAACACGTCCCTCAATTGAGGAGCCAAGAGGCTCCTAAAGGCTTTGTAGAACTCGGCCGTGAGCCGATCGGGCCCAGGCGACTTTTAAGAAGCTAAAGAGCTGATAGCCTGCTCGACTTCAGCTACCGAGATCTCTTCTGTCAGAGAGTCAGGAAGGTCAGTGCCCACTTCTAGTGGGGTCTCATCAACGAATTCCCTGACTTTCTCCATGCCTAGAGGCCGCTTCTTCAGGAGGTCCGAAAAGTGGTCTTTGACGACACCCAGGATCCCCGATCTTGACTGGACCAGAGATCCCGAGGCATTCTTCAGGCCATGTACGACCTTCGAACTCCCCGCCTCACCACAGCTCTTGTTGGGATCAGGAGAGATAAACTTCCCATAATCTCTCTCAAAAACCAGGGAGGCGAGACGGTCGTACTGACACTCCTTCATCAGCGCCTTCAGAGCGGATATCTGTTCCCGAGAGCCCCCAGTGGACACCAGGCGGTCAAGCTGCCTGTGCAGTCTCTGGTAGGCCTGGTACTTAAAAGCTGCCCTGTACCCAGAGATTTCCCAAAAAAAGTCGCCAGACCTCTTTTTAACTACTTCCCACCACTCAAGGCGGGAGCAGTTGCCCTCAAGGAGCGAGGTCTGGTCCAGGAAGAAAACCTCATAGGCTTCCCTAACCTCCAGATCCTCTAGTAGCGACCCATTCAGGCACCACAAACCCCTCTCTTTCTGAGGAGTGTCTGAGGAGTGTCTACTCTTACAACTACCTCAGGCAAATGTGAAACCAGTGAGGTTGGGGAGGTGACGAACGTGCACATCCACCAACCCGGCCTCCAGGTTGGTGGATGTGCACGTTCGGTGTCAGTACGACCGTCTGTGGTGCCTGCTATTCGCTATACGACCGTCTGTGGTGCCTGCGAGGTGACGAACGTGCACATCCACCAACCCGGCCTCTGGGTTGGTGGATGTGCACGACGGTGTCAGTACGACCGTCTGTGGTGCCTGCTATTCAAAGAAGTACTTTTATATCCCAAGTGATTGGCGGCTTTCTTTATTGTGACATGTCACTGTCGTCAGCGCCCCCCGCTTCTCTTTTTTCATGTGCTATGTCAGTGATGGCGAACCTTTTTGAGCCCGAGTGCCCAAACCACAAGAGCAATTTATTTCTTGCAAAGTGCCAACACAGAATTAAACCTACCAGCGGCTCTGTACCGAGGATGGGACTGATCACCCCTTTATAAATGAGCCATAAGGGACTAGAAATGTACGATTCTGACAGATTCGCTCAGACTGTAGGGATCAGGAATACATTGTGCTCAGAATGCACTGTGCAACATACACTTACCATTACACTCACCTACCTGACAATTGCACCCACCTACCTGACACATGCAATGACACCAATAATGAGGCACAATGTTTTCCAATGACACCAATAATGAGCCCCAATGACACCAATAATGAGGCACAATGTTTTCCAATGACACCAATAATGAGGCACAATGTTCCCTGACACCAATAATGAGGCACAATGACACCAATGATTGGGCACAATGTTTCCTAAGGACACTAATAATGAGGCACAATGATGACAAAAAATGGGGGAGCACAATGTTTCCCAATGACATCAATAATGAGGCACAATGTTTTGCAATGACGCCAATAATGAGGCACAACGACACCAATAATGAGGCACAATGTTCCCTAAAGACACCAATAATGAGGCACAATGACACCAATGATGACACACAATGTTTCCCAATGACACCAATAATGAGGCTGAATAACACTAATGATGGGGCACAATGTTTCCCAATGACACTAATAAGGCTTTTTTTTTTTTTTTGCACAATTGATTGTTTGCAGAGCTAGCACCCGATATCTGAGAGTGGGGCAGGCTTAGGACTAACAAGATAACTGTACTGTACACTCCACATTAACGCCTGTCTCCCAGTGTCTGACCTTGCTCCAGCAGCTAAGGCTTCTCTGATTCCAGCGTGTGCTCCCAGTCACGTCACCGCTGATTTGTTTAATGTTCAATGCGGTGTGGATGAGACAGCTTCTTTGATTGGATCAACGCACGCACGCACGTCACCCACAGGAGTTTCTTTTTTGTCACTCCCACACGGACACGTCATCAATAGCCCTAGAGACCTGTGGGAGTTGTAGTTAGCGGTGCGGACGAATGTATTTTAGTGTGTGCTTTTCAATTTTTCATGGCGTGCCCACCGAAACAGCTTGCCGTGCCGGGAGCACCACGCATGCCACGCATTCGCCATCACTGTGCTATGTCATTTTGCTTCTGGTCCCAGTGAGGTCATGATCGGCACTGAGTGTTGCCCACAAGAACAACCCAGTTAGGGTGTCACCCAGAGGTGATCCAGTGTATACTTGTTGTTTTGCCATGTAGGAAACTTGGCCAAAGATAGAGAATTGCAGCAGCTTTGGTAATGGATAAAATCCTGTGTTAAGCTTAGAAGGATTGTAAAAACAGACAATTGTACCACACTTTTTAAAAAGAATGATTGATATTCCTCTTTTAGGCCATCTTTTTGATTTATGTATCCCTTTTTTTCCAATCTCATAGGGCGCAATGAGGCTGCGTCAATGGAGCCAACCACCCCAACACACAACCAAGCCCCACCCTCGACGAATCAGCAGGAATTTCAATATCCCAGCACATCAGGTCAGTGTCATACAGCACAGCTTCAGGTAATACATGTAGGCCTGCATCATTTTACTACATTTTTTTTTCCAAATTTCAGGAGGTGTCGGAGCAGTTGGGGGCACAGTGGACAGCAACGGTGCACATGTCCTAATTGGGGAGATAAATGGATGTATGGCCGATTTAGACGAAACAAACCTAATGCTAGAGAATGTTCTAAATAAAAAGCTTCATTTGGAACAGCAATTGAGGAATTTAATCGATGTGCTGGGGAGGGATTTAAATAAAAAAAAAATAATAAAAAAATACATAATAAACAAAAATCTATCTTGACCCCCCCAAAAAAATTTTTTTTTTTTTATATTACTATGTTTTTGGAAAAAAATAAAAAAAAGACACATTTTAAGGGTGATACAATAAATATTTTTGGATACTGAACAATGTCTGGCTTCTTATTATATCAATGCTGCCTAAAAGAACAAATCTAGATCTGTGGTGTTTACATTGACAATGAGGAGTATTTAGAAAAGGAAAATAAACATGACACTATAATAACGTAGGAGAAAGCTAGAATTAACTCAAATTAGAAAAGAATCAAACCAAGAAAATTACTGGAACAGGGGCATAAAATGTGGGCCTTAGGCACTGGTGGCGGTGTCACAACACTGCAACCCCTCACAGATACTGTAATTGGACCGCCGAAAAGAGCCACATGCAAAGTATTGCATTAAAAATTGTTATTAGATGCCCTTGTTACACAGGGGCAGAAAAATTAGGCCTTAGGCACAACACCACACTGCAACCCCTCCCAATATCTTTAATTTGAACGCAACAAGGAGCCACGTGCAAAGTATTGCATCAAAAATTGTTATTAGACGCCCCTGTTACACAGGGGCACAAAAATTGTGCCTTAGGCCACGTGCAAAGTATTGCATCAAAAATTGTTATTAGACGCCCCTGTTACACAGGGGCACAAAAATAGGTCCGTAGGCACAACACCACACTGCAAGCCCTCCCAATATCTGTAATTGGAGCGCAACAAGGAGCCACGTGCAAAGTATTGCATCAAAAATTGTTATTAGTCACCCCTGTTATACAGGGGCACAAAAATTGTGCCTTAGGCCACGTGCAAAGTATTGCATCAAAACTTGTTATTAGACGCCCCTGTTACACAGGGGCACAAAAATAGGTCCGTAGGCACAGCACAACACTGCAAGCCCTCCCAATATCTGTAATTGGAGCGCAACAAGGAGCCACGTGCAAAGTATTGCATCAAAAATTGCTATTAGGCGCCCCTGTTAAACAGGGGCAGAAAATTAGGCCTTAGGCACTGGTGGCGGAGCACAGAAAAATAAAATTTCTTACTAGCTATCAGCAAGAAAAGTGAGGAGGAGAAGGATATTCCATCAGCAGCATAACAGGACAGTCACTCAGCATCAGCAGTCTTAAAGGGATCTGACATTTCACCAAAAAATTCTTATTCAGTAACATCAGCATCAGGTGCTTGGTAGCTGGTGTTGATCCAAGCCTGATTCATTTTGATGAAGGTCAGTCGATCAACAGAGTCGGTGGAGAGGCGCACCCTGTGATCGGTCACAAAGCCTCCAGCAGCACTGAATGTGCGTTCTGAAAGAACACTGGATGCAGGGCAAGCCAGTAGCTCAATTGCGTATTGTGCAAGCTCTGGCCAGTGATCCATCCTTAAGACCCAGTAAGCCAGAGGATTTTCCGTGGGGAAGGTGTCCAAGTCGGATCTTGCCCCTAGGTATTCCCGGACCATGTAAACCAGACGCTGGCGATGGTTGCTGGAACCGGTCAGACCTTGGGGCTGCGGACTAAAAAACTGCCTGAACGCATCGCTCAGACGACCACCTTCTTCACCGCCCCGCAAGACGTTGCCCAGAGCCAGGTTTTGGTAATCGCCCCGGTTCTGGCAACGCATTGCACAGACCCTTCTGCAAGGCCTCCTGCAGAAGTTTCATCTTCTGCTCCCTCTGCGATGGCAACATAAGGTCCTCAACCTTACTCTTGTAACGTGGATCAAGGAGAGTCGCCAGCCAGTAATGATCCCTCTCCTTGATAGCACGTACACAAGGATCCTTACGCAGGCTTTGCAGGATCAGGGAGGCCATGCAGCGTAGGTTTGCAGAGGCATTCGGGGGACAGTCCTCTGGGTCACTGAGTACGACAGGATCCACAGGCACCTCATCCCAGCCACGTAAAAGTCCACGTGCTCCTTGGAACTGTAAATGATCTCTTGAAGACTGCTGCTGCTGAGTGCTAGGCTCCACCTCCATGCTGCTGATACAATCATCCTCCTCCTCCTCCTCCTCCTCTTCCTGTGTGCTAGGTGGGCAAGCAGGACCACTGTCTGGGTAAAGGGGGCTTTGAGAGGTAAGGAATTACTCCTCTTCCTCCCTCTGTTCTGCCTCAAGGGCCCTGTCCATTATTCCACGTAGCGTGTGCTCCAACATGTGAATAAGAGGGACAGTCTCACTGATGCATGCACTGTCACTGCTCACCATCCTCGTGGCCTCCTCAAATGGTTACAGGACAGTGCATACATCCCTGATCAAGGCCCACTGGCATGGGGAAAAAAAAACTAGCTCCCCTGACCCAGTTCTGCTGCCATATTGGCACAGGTACTCATTGATGGCCCGTTACTGCGTGTGCAACCGCTGCAGCATGGCCAACGTTGAGTTCCATCTGGTGGGCATGTAACAAATTAGGCGGTTCTTGGGCAGGTTGTATTCCCTTTGGAGGTCAGTCAGCCGAGCAGTGGCATTATATGACCTCCGGAAATGCACACAGACTTTCCTGGCCTGCTTCAGGACATCCTGCAAGCCCGGGTACCTGCCCAAGAACCGCTGCACCACCAAATTCAGGACATGCGCAAAACAGGGCACGTGGGTGAGTTTTCCCTGTCGCAGGGCAGAGAGGAGGTTGGTGCCATTATCGCTGACCACCATTCCAGGCTTCAACTGGCGTGGCGTCAACCACCTCTCAGCCTGCCCCTGCAGAGCTGACAAAACCTCTTCCCCAGTGTGGCTTCTGTCTCCCAAGCACACCAGCTCTAGCACCGCATGGCATCTCTTGGCCTGCATTCCTGCGTAGCCCCTCGTACGCCTACGGAGCACGGCTGGTTCGGAGAAAACCTCACCACAGGAAGAGGCCACAGAGGAAGAAGAAGAGGAGGGGGTGGAGGAGAGAGGTGTGTCACAAGCAGTAGTAGTGTTTTGGAGGCGTGGTGGCGGAACAACCTCCAAAACTACTGGACCTTGCCCTGCGTCCTTCCCAGCTGCCAGCAGAGTCACCCAATGCGCCGTAAAAGACAGGTAACGTCCCTGTCCATGCCTGCTGGACCATGAGTCAGCGGTAAGATGCACCTTACCACTGACCACCCTGTCCATCGAGGCATGGACATTGCCTTCCACATGCCGGTAGAGAGCCGGAATCGCCTTCCGTTAAAAAAGTGGCGTTTTGGTACTTGCCACTGAGGTACTGCACATTGCACAAACTCACGAAGGGGGCAGAATCTACCAACTGAAAAGGTAGCAGTTGAAGTGCTAGCAATTTCGCTAAGCTAGCATTCAACTGCTGGGCATGTGGATGGCTGGGATTGTACTTCTTTCGGCGCTGCAGTAGCTGGGGCAGGGAAATTTGCCTGGTACTATCAGTAGATTGACCGCTACTACTAGCTTGTGACACACCTATTTCTACACCTTCACTGCAGGCTTCAGAGAGGACTGGGGGTCTAGTGGGGTTGGAGGTCCCAGTAGGGCAAGGGGGGTATGCTTTTGTCCTTGGTGTGGGTCTTTCTGGTGTGCTTGCCAACGAGCTGCATGGCAGGTCGACATATGTCTGGACAAGCATGTGGTACCCAGGTGGTTGATGTTTTGGCCACGCGAGATACGCTTGCGACATAAGTTGCAAATAGCAAAGGTACGATCTTGTGGACATGTTTCAAAAAAGGCCCACACCAAAGAACTTTTGCTGTACCGGTCAGACACAGCAGCGCCATGCACAAGCGCCGTAGATGTGCGCTGTAATGCAGTGGGTGTAAGCTGACCCCTGGAGGGCATCCTGCCTCTTTGGAGATGTGCCTGTGCCTCGTCCTCCTCCTCCTCCTCTCTCCTATCAGGCACCCAGGTAGAGTCAGTGACCTCATCATCCCCTCCCTCCTCATCACTGTCGAAAACATGGCAGTATGCTCCAGCTGGGGGAACATCACTCCCAGATTGCTGTCCCTCTTGGCCACCCCCTCTCCCTGGGCTCACATCAATGCCTTCCTCTATCAGTGTTCCGTCACCGGAGTCTGAATAGAGCATGAACCAATGGCTAACCAGGCATAAACATGTTGTTGTCTTCCTGCTGGCTTATGGTATATGACAGGCTTTTGATCTTTGGATGTGGAGGCTCTTTTATGTTTACATGGTTCATCGGAATGCATTATATAATTGAGCGAGTGGCAATCCTGTCGTAAGGCGGTGACGTGAGAACCACTGAATAACCTCTGTAACCATTATTTGGATTACACATGAGTTATTGACTCCAAAGGTATCTGAATCCACTTGCTCCTGTAAGCACAATACTCATCTTTGTTGGTGGATACTCACTTAAAGGATGTTATATATCGACTGTGACTTCTACCATATTTAATCACTTTGATCACATTGGAACTTTTATATTTTGAAAACTTTTTTTATGAACTATATTTTTTTTAAATTTCTTCACATTTGTTATTTTGCACCTTGCACTTTATTGGTCCATATAATATATGGTCATGTGAGAATATCATTGTTATGTCACATATTATGTCGTAAGCGCTGCACTATTTTATGTTTTAGTTTGATCACAATGTTTTGTCAATTGTAGTGTTGGCAGCTACCGGAAACACTCTTTAATTCATTTAGCATGGTATTCCTTACTATATTATTTAAGATTCCACCTGTAGCTGCTTTCTTTGTGACTTAATCTGCCTAACTGAAATCGCTGTGTGTTGGCATATTGGAGGCAGGATAGTTATAGAGTGCTTTATTTTCTAACTCAAGCATTCATAAAAACCTTATCAGTATATTATATCAGAAAAAGGAACTGCAACTCATCTTTACAGGGTATAGAAAGTATTATACATGTAACAATATGTATATTGTTATTAGTAACACCCACAGGCCAAAAGGTATGAATATCACACATCCCCCTAATAGTGCAAAAGGGTATATTATGTTACACATGCATTGTGTGTTTGTTTGCGTTAAGAATTTGTCCCTACCTCACTATGGTAGGCTCTGTATAGTTAGTCCACCCTAATTTTAGTGTGCTTTTAGTTTATATTCTAAACACATGTACTGTATATTGCTGGAGCTGGATATATTATGATCTGCAACATGTAATTCGGATCAAGTCGCCTGTCAGCCAATGCTACTGAGATTGTAGGTTACAGCTATCTTTCTGCAGCTGGACAAGTTATAAAGATCACACTTTTAATGCCTAGACTGTGGTGGCAGAACAGTCATTTTCTTCAATAATGAAAAATACAGACAACAATTTAAACTTTTTTTTTAGCAAAAAGCACTGTGCATTTTATGTACATCCAATAATCTATGGTATACACAGGAGGCCTTCTGATTATTTGAATATGTCTAGGCATTTTGGGCTCCCGATCTCCAGTTTGGTTGTTATCAGCCATGACTAAGCACTGCTATAGCGTGAAACACGTCAGCTGTCCTTTCCTGTGGCTGTGTTTTGTTCTGCATGCCCATTTTTACCAATAAAGACAACTTATTTGAAGTTTCCTTGGAGTGCAGCTATCCATTCCTTTTCCATTTTCTACATTTGCCTTGTGCATTGCCAGCACCTTGGTTTCCTGAGAGGTTCCTTAACCGGTTAAGGACCGCCGCATGTACATTTACGTCGGCAGAATGGCACGTACAGGCACATTGGCGTACCTGTACGCCCCTGCCTAGACGTGGGTCGGGGGTCCGATCGGGACCCCCCCCGGTACTTGCGGCAGTCCCCGTGGCTTCAGGAGCGATCCGGGATGAGGGAGCGGCTGTTCCTTTTTGTCCGCCCCCTCTGGATCGCTCCCAGCCAATGCGCGTCCTCCCCGCCCTCTTCCTGTGTAAACACAGGAAGGGGGAAGTGATGTAATCTCTCCTCTCGGATGTATTTTCAACCGCTGCTGAGGAGAGAAGACATCACAAGTGAGTCTGCACAACATTACACTGACACCAGGACATGTAGGCACATTAATCCCTTCAGATCCCCCGCCTACCCCCTGTCACACTGTCACTGATTGCAGTGATCATATATTTATTGATCACTGCATTTAGTGTCAGTGTGACAGTTAGTGTGACAGGCAGTTAGTGTTAGGCCCAGGTTAGCCCCCATACCCCCCTTAATAAAGTTTTAACCCCTTGATCACCGCCATAGTTAACCCTTTCACTGTGACTAAGCGATCATTTTTCTGATCGCTGTATTAGTGTCACTGTTGCCGCTAGGTAGCTAATTTTTTTTATTGTGATTTTTTTTTTACTAAAAGACATGTGGCTGAATACATTTTGGCCTAAATGTTTGACTAAAATTTAGTTTATTCGATTTTTCTTATAACAAAAAGTAAAAGCGATGACTCCCTTCCCTTGCTTGTTATCTGGGGATGAAGTTACGTGACTAACGAAAACGTGCGGGAACGCAGGGCACCGGAAGTGATATTGGACGAGTTTGCGACTCGTTTTTGATATGCCTGTCTGATGCTTCACATTGTGAGTACCTGTTTTTATTATTGCTGCTGATTCCAATAAATGTTTTAAATACTCTTTAGATCCCCCCATGTGAGGCTATCTGATACAGATACACCAGGGACACTTAAAGGGGAATTTGATGCCAAAGTAAAGATACATATCAGTGGAGCCTGAGACGGCAGGAGCCACCAGGAGATCGAAAGTGTTATGTCTCCTGGACGCTCTGTGTCTCTCAGGTGTTGCTAGCAATGCTGCCAGTATCTGCTCAGCAAGTTACACACACAGGCCGATGTACTACTTAACCAGAGCAGGTTTATTACTCAGAACATTATGGCATTCTTACAGTACATGGAGGAGTCTTAATCCAAACAGCTTCTGTCCTTATCAGATGTAATCCCTTCTCAGCCTCATGTGTCTGCTTACAGTTCCCCTCACACACTGTCTGACTTCCTGGTATCTATTACAAACATCACACCTCCTTTCCTTCCCAAAAAAACAAAAACAAAAAAAAAAAACATAACAAGAGAACAAAATGTTGAACACATAACATAACAAGGCAAGCAAGATCAGTTCAGCAAGTAGTATCTCCAACTCAGTTCTGTGATTTCCGCAGCACTTCATGAGCCCTTTGTCTCTGTTTCCTGACCTCCAATGTGTCCCGTAAGATTTCAGCGCTTTGCCAGCGAGGCGTTTGATGTCTTTGATGGGTAGCAGAGGCGAACTGACAACTCATGGGATCCCTGGGCAATAGAAGATTATGGGGCCCCCCGGGCTTACAGATGGCTACCACGCCAGGAGGCAGTGCAGAGGCGGGGCAGCTAAAATCTCAGGATTTTCACATCAAAAGCATGTCGGTTTCGGACATATCAGGGACAGATGTTAAAAAACACAGATTTTTACATACTGTCCCTGGTTTTACTGAGCCTGGCAACCCTGATGGGGACCCCTAGTGGCATGGGGCCCTCGGGCATTGCCCGAGAGCCTCAATGGTCAGTCCGCCACTGACGGGTAGACTTTCGAAATGGCACAGCACTGGGAGGGATAGAGTCGGTCAAAGGTTCTGGAGATGTCAGTGGGCGTCCCACAGACAAATCAGTCTCTGTAACTCCAGGCACATGTCCGGGCTCCTCAGGAATATGGTCACCAACCGGTTCAGGGTTTGGTTGTAAACTTGTGGGATCATGCCAGACACCATGCCATATGTCACTAGCCGAGTTCAAAGTAGACTCTGGTGGGTGGTTAGAAAGAGGTGTCTGGTTTGTCACTAGTGGCCGGCAAATGTGCTTTCTCAATTGCGAAAGGTGTCGTCGAACACAAATGCCTTCCTCCAGGCGAACACGATACATTCTTCTTCCAAGAGTTCCATCAATAACGCCAGGAAGCCAAGGATCCCAGACGGCCCGGCGGAGGAGGTGTCGGTGACTGTTCCTGCGGACGAACTCAATCAAGTTTGGTGCGGAGATGCCTGCCAAAACATAAGAAAAGCTGGTGACAGCCCAGTAGTAGCGTGTTTAGTGTTATGGTACATGATCAAGAATTCCAGCAGCTTCTCCTCTGACATTCCAACCTGGTCCAGAGTGGACAGTAAGTGCTTCTTAAACGTCTGCACAAATCGTTCTGCCAGCCCATTCGAGGCTGGATGATAAGGAGCTGTTTTGTAGTGTTGGACGCCCAAGCCACTAAGGAAGGATTGAAACTCATGCAATGTAAATTAAGTTCCATTGTCGGAGACTATGGCTGTTGGCAAGCCAAATTGAGCAAAGAGCTTCCTTAAGACTAGAATGGTAGCAGCTGAGGTAATAGAAGGCATTTGAAACACCTCCGGCCATTTTGAATGCGCATCTACCGCGATCAAATACATTTTACCCTGGATGGGGCCAGCAAAATCAAGATGGAGTCTGGACCACGGTTCTGTTGGCCATGGCCAAGGTTACAGGGTTCCTTTCTTTTGGGGTCGCTGGGCTTGACAGCACCCAGGACATTGAGCAACATAATCTTCAATTGCCGTATCCATTTGTGGCCACCAAACATAGCTCCGGGCTCGCTGCTTCATGCGCACCACACCAGGATGGCCTTCATGCAGTATCCTTAGCATGGTTGATTGCAAGTACTGGGGTACAATCACTCTATTGCCCCATTGTAGGCAACCAGCATTAGTCACAAGCTCACATTTTCTGGCAAAGTACGGACAAAATTTGCTTGAAACTCTCTCTGGCCATCCAGTCTGAACATAAGAGAATATCTGAGACATTAAAGGATCTGTGGCTGTATGTCTGGCAATCAGGGAGGTGGACATGCAAGATTGTGGCCTGTGTACATCCACTACACGTATCTCTTTTAGTGGGTGGTCTCCAAGTGGCAATCTGGAAAATGCATCTGCATTGCCATGGGTATCATGGAAGCGGTATCTGATAGAATAAGCATAAGCTCCTAAAAATAAAGCGTACCTTTGTAAGCGAGATACGGTTGTTGTAGAAATTCCTTTTCTGAGGGTTTGTGGTCAGTGATAAGTGTGAACTCCCAACAATAGATGTACGCGTGAATTTTTTTTGTGGCACATACAATGGCCAAAGCTTCCTTGTCTATCTAGGAGTAGTTTGGTTCTGCTGAGGTTAAAGACCTGGAGGCAAAAGAAATGGGGCTCTCCGTGCCATCCGGCATGACATGGGAAAGCACGGCACCCAGTCCATAAGGCGAGGAGTCACAAGCCAGGATGACGGGTTTCTTTAAATCATAGTGGACCAGAACTCAAGAAGACAGAATAAGTTCTTTAGAAAGCCGAAAAGCTTCTTCACATTTGTCTGTCCATATCCATTTAGCTCTTGCATCCAGTAAGCGACGTAATGGGTAGAGCTGGTGTGC
Organism: Rana kukunoris; assembly: GCA_029574335.1. Classification (NCBI taxonomy): domain Eukaryota; kingdom Metazoa; phylum Chordata; class Amphibia; order Anura; family Ranidae; genus Rana; species Rana kukunoris. Next base: position 450,074,108 of record CM056049.1, on the reverse strand, counting down.
TATGTTCGGCAAGAAACGGTGGTAGTGATTTAGGAGGCCATGGTGGGACCTGAGCTGGGTGACATTCCGGGGAGTAGGGGCATGGGTAAGGGCTTTAACCTTTTCTTCAGTAGTGTGTAACCCATGTCGGTCCACCGTGTGGGCACAAAATTCCAGTTGAGACTTGAGAAATTCGCATTTTGAAAGATTGACATGTAAACCATACTTTTGGAGTCTCTCTAACATAGCTTCAACATTCTTTCTGTGTTCTTCATCAGTGGGACCAGTGATGAGCATGTCATCCAGTAGACATTGGGTGAAAGGTATTCCTGCCAGGACCTCATCCATGATCTGCTGCCAGATGGCTGGAGCTGGGGCTATGCCAAAAACCATGCGGTTATACTGGAATAATCCTTTATGAGTGTTAATGGTCAACAGATAGCGTGAATCTGGGTGTACTTGCAGTTGCAGGTAAGCTTGCTTTAAGTCTATTTTTGTAAACTTTTGCCCCCCAGCCAGTGAGCCAAATAAATCTTCAAGTCAAGGCAATGGGTATTGATCCACAAGAAGTTGGTTGTTCAGGGCTACCCTGAAATCACCACAAATCCTAATGTCTCCATTCTTTTTCTTGACAGGCACAATTGGCGATGCCCATTCACTTCTATCCACTTTCGTTATGATCTTTTCAGCCAATAGGTGGTCCAGCTCTGCTTCCACTTTCTTCCGCAAGGCAAAAGGTACTGATCTTGCCTTACAAAAACGAGGTGTAGCACCAGGCTTCAAGAGGAGGTGGGCCATCTTTCCTTTTACGGTGCCCAAGGAGTCCTCAAAAACCTCTTTAAAATGTGACTTCAGGGATTCCACCCAATGGTCTACTTCAGAAAGCAATGTACATTGGGCAATGGTAAAAGGAGGCATGCCCAGGGCTTTGATCCAGTCTGTTCCATACAGCGGAGGACCTCCATTCCTTACAACATAAAGGCGTAGACTTTGACTGTGGTTGCCTAATGTAACAAGGGGTTTTACATAACCCAAGGGCTGTAGTAGTTCCTTGCTGTAGGTTTGTAGTGTGAGCTTTGTAGGTTTCAGCGGCAGGGACAGACCCGATGCCTTTAAATCAGTCCATGAAATGACAGACACAGCTGCCCCTGTATCAACATCCATGGAGACAGGACAGTCATTGAGTGTGACATCCACTTTAATCGCAGGAGTACTCCCAGCTACTCAAAACAGTCCTACATGCTGGACACAGGTCTCCTCATTAGAGCTGAAACCGTTATTGTCCATATCCACACGGAATGTCTGTTTTCGTTTATCTTTTGTGGTAGTGTTCGGGGAGCGAGAGCTGCGGCAAACATGCCCAATATGACCAGTTTTTCCACAGCGAAAACAAACAACATCTTTGAACTTGCAAGCAGGCGCACTGTGAGTAGTGTTACCACAACGGTAGCAAGTCGGGGTCCCAGAGACAGAAGAATTAGGGTGGCGAGGTTTAAGCTGAGTGTCAGGGGGCGGGCGTCTCGAGCGTTGAGTGATAGCAGTGTGGAATATTTCCTCACCCTGGCTTGCAGGAGTTGTAGGTGGTGTCTTCAGTAGGGTGGTGTCCCGTGTTGCCAACTCCATGACCGTAGCATGGTCAGTGGCTTTCGTCAGAGTCAAGTCGGGTTCTGTGAGTAAACGTTTCTGTATGGCTGGGTTGCAGAGTCCCATGACGAACATGTCACGGAGAGCCGTCTGTAGGTAGTCTCCAAACTGACAAGTGGCAGCTAGTTTACATAAAGCAATGATATATGTCTTTATATCCTCCTCGGCCTGCTGCCTCCTACTGTAGAATTTAAACCGCTCTGCGATTTCTAACGGCTTTGGGTTGTAGTGTGCATGTAACGTCTGAATTAACTCAGGCAGGGGCTTAGAGGCTGGCTTGTCAGGAGAAATTAGGTCTCTGAGGGTTCCATATGCAGCTTGACCCAATGCTGTGAGAAAAACTGCAACTTTCTTATCTACAGTCACATTATTTGCTTCCATATACTGTTCCAGCCTCTCCACCCAGGAGCTCCATGATTCAGCCGCAGGATCAAATGGTTGAATAAACCCTATAAAGGCCATGTGTGCTAAAATCCACAATCCTCGTAGCCACTGTTATGTCCCCTGGACGCTCTGTGTCTCTCAGGTGTTGCTAGCAATGCTGCCAGTATCTGCTCAGCAAGTTACACACACAGGCCGATGTACTACTTAACCAGAGCAGGTTTATTACTCAGAACATTATGGCATTCTTACACAGAGGAGTCTTAATCCAAACAGCTTCTGTCCTTATCAGATGTAATCCCTTCTCAGCCTCATGTGTCTGCTTCCAGTTCCCCTCACACACTGTCTGACTTCGTGGTACAGCTCCTCCTCTCCCATCATGCATCAGGAGAAAGAGGGTAAAGGTCACAGTGATCTATTACAAACATCACAGAAAGACACACTCATACGCTGTTACCTTACAGCGCTAAGGTAAGGGGACACCCTTATGCCGTATACACACGATCGGTTCGTCTGATAAAAACGGTCTGATGAACCGATCGTGTGGGCCCCATCGTTTTTTTTCCCATCTGTGAAAAAACTTAGAACCTGTTTTAAAAATATCTGATGGTAAAAAAATGATAGAAAAAAAATGATCGTCTGTGGGGAAATCCATTGGTTAAAAATCAACGTATGCTCAGAATCAAGTCGATGCATGCTTGGAAGCATTGAACTTAATTTTTCTCAGCACGTCGTTGTGTTTTACGTCACCACGTTCTGACACGATAGTTTTTTTTAACTGATGGTGTGTAGGCAAGACTGATGAAAGTCAGCTTCATCGGATATCTGATGAAAAAAATCCATCGGCCCGTTTTCATCAGATGAACCGATCGTGTGTACAGGGTATAAGTTGCACGGAGAACCAGCAAATACCTATCGGTAGCACTCCATACCAGAGATTGACTACTAGCACCAGCACCTTCACCCTGGTCACTGTGCACACACAGCCATCCATCTAGCTTGCACCTTATGGACATTATCTGCACTGCGTTTTTTTGACATTCGTTTTTTTTTTTTATTCATTTTTATCTAATTTTATGGAATTTTAGTGTGAATATATTTATTTATGGTTGCACTTGTCACATGATGATGCCATTTTAAAGATTTTATGAGTTTATTCTCACATCTACTTTTCACAGTATTTGGACACTTTACTAGTCCATTGTTTATACTGTCACAGCTGACTATTTATATTTTATAGTTGCTATTTTGACCATTCATGTATTGCCTTTCAAGTGTACCTGTCACGTGAGCACATTTGCATTTTATCACCTATTTATGCACAGCGCAGCACTACTTCTACATTTATACTTATCTGGGTCTTGATACTATCTTCAGTGCTTGCTGCAGTTCCCCACCTTTTAGACTTGGCTAGCGCGGGAATATCTTTTCATTACATTATTATTAGCGCATGTGGAAATACATGACAACTTAGGAAACAGTGATTACAAGTAGAGATGCACCGAATGGAAATGTTGGTGCCGAAACAAAAAATGCAAAATGCACTTGGCCGAAAACTACAGTTTTAAAAAATATATATATATAATTGTATTATATTCAACTTTTTAATTACCATAAATACTCGAGTATAAGCCAAGTTTTTCAGCACATTTTTTGGTGCTGAAAATGCCCCCCTTGGCTTATACTCGAGTCACCTTTTTGAGCCTGATCTCCCGGACATTGGGGACCCGGTAACGGCCGGCCGTAGGTCCCATGGAGCCCAAACTTGGCAAACATATAGCATATATGCAAACTTTGTTGTCCAGGGGACCTATGGCCGGGGAGCACTGATTTTTCAAAATCGGGCACCCCTTCTATATGCTCCCATGTTAAACGTAAGTCTACGCATGGACACAGTGAGGCATGGACACAGTGAGGCATGGGCACAGTGAGGTATGGGCACAGTGAGGCATGGGCACAGTGAGGCAAAGTGAGGCATGCAGATGGACACTCTAGGCTAATGCCGCGTACACACGATCACTTTTTGCGATGAAAAAAAACTACGTTTTATTTCATGAAAAAAAACGACGTTTTTCAAACTTCATTTTCCAAAACGACGTTGCGTACACACCATCGTTTTTCCCAAAAAGTCTAGCAAAGCGCCGTGACGTCCATCACGTACGACGGAACTATAAAGGGTCATTTCCATGCGGAAGACGGCCTCTTTTGCTGATATCGTGTTGCTGCGTGTTAGTAAAAGTTTGGTGAGAGACGATTCACGCTTTTCAGTCTTCGTGCTTTAATATCGTTTACTGTCGTACAGTTTGTGCTTTTGGGGTCGTATTTGTGATACAGTGCTTGTTTTCCGATCGTATCTGTTTTGGCAGTGCGTTCTTGTCTACACGTTCCTGTTTTGCAGGTCCGTTCTTCAAAGGCCTTTCTGTACTTCAGAGCGGTGTTTTAGTGCGATCTGATTTGACGACCGTTTTCTAGCCATGTTGCGGGTACGTTCTCGTCGCCGAGATCGTGCTGTGCTTCTTGTTAGGATGTGTGCTGCATCCCGGCTCAAGTCCTTGAGGAGGGCGAGGAGGACTTTGTGGGCCAAGAACTGGTTTCTTCGCAGGGACCAGTTCTCTCATATGCCTCTGCTGCGGGAGATCCGAGAAAATAACCCTGATGATTTCAGGAATTTTCTTCGGATGTCTGACCCCGTATTCCAGCAGCTTTTGGCTTCGGTGTCGCCTTATATCACCTGGCAGGACACCGTTATGCGGGAAGCCATCACTGCTGAGCAGCGGCTAGTTGCCACCTTGAGGTACCTGGCAACAGGGAGAAGTCTGCAGGACTTGAAGTTCTCGATGGGCATCTCCCCCCAGGCTCTGGGCCTCATAATTCCCCAGACCTGTTCTGCCATCATTCATGTTCTGCAGGAGGACTATATTAAGGTAAGTGGTGCCCTTTAAATGCACAAACTATGTTTTATTTAGGCTTTTGTATTTGTTTCAATTTGTTTGGTTTTAAACAGTCCCTAATTAACCTGTTTGTGATCTTCTGGTAATGTTCCCTTTCATCTCCATGCATGCTGTATTCATTTTATATTTGCTCCTACATGCATCTTTTGTTTTGCCAACCTGTCCAGCTTTTTTTTTTATTATTTTTTTTTTTTTGTGTCCCAAACCCACCTAGCCTAGTCCCCTATATTTTGTCCTATATTGTAGTGCTGTGTATAGAAGTCCCTATATCCCCCTATATTTTGTCCTATATTGTAGTGCTGTGTATAGAAGTCCCTATATCCCCCTATATTTTGTCCTATATTGTAGTGCTGTCTATAGAAGTCCCTATATCCCCCTATATTTTGTCCTATATTGTAGTGCTGTCTATAGAAGTCCCTATATCCCCCTATATTTTGTCCTATATTGTAGTGCACGCACAACCCCCCCCCCTCTTTATTTTGTAATTGTATAAATTAATTTTTTTTATTATTTTAATTTTTTTAGAGGTCTCAAACTCATCTTGGGCCTCCACTCCCCTTATTTTTTGTAGGATTGTGACCATCAGAGGGTGTGATTAATCTGCTTTAGTGATCCCTTATTATTTTTCCCATTTTTAACCACTTCCCTACGGCCGTACGACTATATGCGGCCGCAGGGTGGTTCTAAATCTCTCTTTCTGTGTTCCCAGCGTGCGCTCCAGAGCGCGCAGCGGGGAACTTGTGTACTGGCCGTGTCCCTTGGACACAGCCAATCACAGATCGCCGCGAACGGCCAATCAGAGTGGCCGTTTGCGATGCGATCTGTGCAGCCAATGAGAGATGATCTCATATGTAAACATATGAGATCATTTCTCATTGCCGGCTCTCACAATGACAGCGTCCTGTCACTGGAGAGAGCAGACCGATCTGTGTTCCTTATACATAGGGACACAGATCGGTCACCCCCCCAGTCACCCCCCCTCCCCCCACAGTTAGAACACAATGCAGGATACACATTAACCCCTTCCTCACCCCCTAGTGTTAACCCCTTCCCTGCCAGTCACATTTATACAGTAATTATTGCAGTATAAATGTGAATGGTGCCAAAAATGTGTCAAAAGTGTCCGATGTGTCCGCCATGATGTCGCAGTCGCAATAAAAATCGCAGATCGCCGCCATTACTAGTAAAAAAATAAATAATAAAAAATAATAATTCTGTCCCTTATTTTGTAGGTGCTATAACTTTTGCGCAAACCAGTCGCTTATTGCGATTTTTTTTTTTTTACCAAAAATATGTAGAAGAATACGTATCGCCCTAAACTGAATTTTTTTTTTTAAATTGGGCTATTTTTTTTATAGCAACAAGTAAAAAATATTGTATTTTTTTTCAAAATTGTCGTTGTTTTTTGTTTATAGCGCAAAAAATATAAACCGCAGAGGTGACCAAATACCACCAAAAGAAAGCTCTATTTGTGGGGAAAAAAGGACGCCAATTTTGTTTGGGAGCCATATCGCACGACCGCGCAATTGTCAGTTAAAGCGACGCAGTGCCGCAAGCTGAAATTTCACATGGTCAGGAAGGGGGTTTACATGCCCAGTAAGGAAGTGGTTAATAATACTTGAAATTAATGTTTGTTTTTTTGGTATCAAAAAATGTTTTGTGATGTTCTTTTAGGAATGTTTGTTTGATATTTTTTTATTTTTTTGGTATCTACAGTTCCCCACCACGCCACAGGAATGGCAGACTGTGGCAGCGAACTTCTCCCGGCGATGGAATTTTCCAAACTGCGGAGGAGCTATTGACGGCAAGCACGTCCGCATCGTGCCACCACCCCATAGTGGATCCCATTATTATAACTACAAGGGGTTCCACAGTGTTGTTCTGATGGCAGTGGTGTCTGCCAATTACGAGTTCTTGTATCTGGATGTTGGGAAAAATGGGCGGATGTCGGACGGTGGTGTCTTTGCCGAGACGGAGTTCGCCCAGCGGCTTCTTTCCGAGGACCTGGGATTGCCGCCTGCGGAGGAGAATGAAGAGGGTCTGCCCTTCGTTTTTGTTGCAGATGAGGCTTTCGCCTTGGGTCCTCACCTCATGAGGCCATTTCCCCAACGCGCCCTCACCCCTGAGAGGAGGGTGTTTAATTACAGGCTGGCCAGAGCCAGACGGGTGGTGGAAAATGCCTTTGGCATCATGGCCAGCCGTTTCCGGCTATTTCTGACTGCCATAAACATGGCTGAATACAAGTTTAATTATATAATTACATGCTGCTGCATTCTACACAACTATTTAAGAAGACATTCTTCTACTTACCTAACCCTTTTGCCTGATGACCCTGTTGAAATTCCAGAGGCGGCTCGTGAGGCTGCCCATCCCCAATTGGCCCCCCGAAACGCACGTGCTGTGCGTCAGGCATATGTGGACTACTTTATGGGTAGGGGGGCCATTCCAATGCCAGATCTTGGCTGAATCATTAAATGTATTTTTTGCCTGAAACAGTCTTTTCTTTGTTCTTTAATTAATTTATAAGGTTTGTGTTTTTATTTTATCTCCTAGGTCAGTGATGGCGACCTTGTCACCCCAGATGTTTTGGAACTACATTTCCCATGATGCTCATGCATTCTGCAGTATAGTGGAGCATCAAGGGAAATGTAGTTTCAAAACATCTGGAGTGCCAAGGTTCGCCATCACTGTCCTAGGTTATCATAGTGCCATGTGTTTGTGATGGACTGAAATAACTATCCCTCATTGTTTAATGTTCTCAGCATAAATTTTTTTGAGGTATTTTCTAGGGTTGTCCCGATACCACTTTTTTAGGACCGAGTACAAGTACGGATACTTTTTTTCAAGTAGTCGCCGATACCAAATACCGATACTTTTTTTAAATGTGTCCCCAAATGCAGCCATGTCCCCCACATATGCAGCCATGTATGTCCCCCATATGCAGCCATGTATGCAGCCATGTATGTCCCCCATATTGCAGCGATGCGTCCCTCATACCTTTTAGATATGCTGATGCCGCCTCTGCCGCATACCGCCGTATCCCCCTGCACAATCGCATAGCGCATTACAAGCTTTCATTCTAAAAACTTGTAAATGGCCGCGCTCCGTGTATTAAAACTCCCCTTCTCCGGATGGAGGGATCCGTCCAATCCCACGCAAGGGGGAGTGTCTATACGCGGATTCGTGCATAGACACTCCCCCTTGCTTGGGATTGGAGGGATCCCTCCAATCCGGAGAAGGGGAGTGTCAATACACGGCCATTTACAAGTATTCAGAATGAATGCTTGTAATGTAAGCTATGCGATTGTGCAGGGGGATACGGCGGTATGCGGCGGCGTCAGCATATCTAAAAAGGTATGAGGGACGCATCGCTGCAATATGGGGGGGGAAGTATTCTATTTAGGTATCGGGGGTATTTGCGGGAGTACTAGTATCGGGACAACCCTAGTATTTTCTATTCATCATTGAGCTTAAATAACAAGACACACATATTTTACTGTCAATATTTTTTTTATTTTTTGCATCTTGAAAAACATAACTTTTTTACATTAAAATTTTTAAAATATTTTTTTTTTAGTTACAAAACAAATATTTTTTTTTTTTGTTACATTATTCAAAAAACAATCAGTTTTTTATAACATTATTCAAAAAATATAATCTGTTTTTTTTTTTTTTTTTTTAACATTCCAAAAATAAAATCACATTTTTTTTTTATATATTTTTTTTACATTATTCAAAATCTAAAATCACTTTTTTTTTTTTTTTTACATTATTCAAAAAATAAAATCACTTTTTTTTTTTTGTTGTTTTTTTTTACATTATTCAAAAAATAAAATCACTTTTTTTTTTTTACATTATTCAAAAAATAAAATCACTTTTTTTTTTTTTACATTATTCAAAAAATAAAATCACTTTTTTTTTATTATAAACCAAACCTGTCTAACATTTTTTCTATTACAAAATAAACACTAAATAAATCAAAACCTACCCAAATAATCTATAAAAATTTTAATTTGTATCTCCAGCCCTTTTGATTTTTCTATCATTTCTCGTGCAGTGTCCTGGATGTCCTCTAATTGTTCCCTGAAGGACCATATTTCGGACAGCACAAACTTGGCAGTATCCCTGCCCATTGTCGCTGCACGACTTGCTCCTGAAATGTGGGAACAAAAAAGGTATTAAAATTCGGAAGACCTACATGTGGGTATGGGTGTTATGTAGAAAATTTACCGGATGTGGTGGCAGTGTCATCATCCCTCGGGGGTGGGGCTTGGGAAGTTCCATCCTGCCTTGCTGCTTCACTGCGCCCTACGAGATTGAAGATAGGGAAAAAAGAAAGGTAAAAGATTATAAAGAGATATGAGTGAGAACTAAAAATACAAGTACAGAGTATATAAACATGTGCAGAATCCACTGCTGAGCAGACTCTCCTTTTTCTGTTTATTGGTCATATTTACTAAGCTTTTCACATCGACTTTAATTTAGGTACAAATCCACATTACAAAAGATCACAAGTGAAGTCACATTACACCAAAAATGGCAAGATTCCTGTTTGGGGACACATGAATTGGTCGTAGGAGTCGTCGTTTGTTCAAATAATAACAAATACAAAGACGTTTTTTGGGAATGATATAGTGTTTATACACTCCTTTTTGTCCATGCGAACTAGGCGCATGATGATATTTAGCACGAAGATTGTCGTTTAGTAGGTCGAAAAACAACGTATAAACGACGACTTCTCCGACCACTTTTTGTGCCCACAAACAGATACAGTACAACCTGAAATTAAAATCACATGGCACAATTAACAAACACCACAAATGTGTCAAAAAATAAAAAAACTTACTTTTTCCCCGAATCAGCCTCTTGATATGCTGGAGTTGTTCAGGCTCTCTGTTTTTGAGGTCTGACCACCTCTTTCTTAATTGTTCTCGAGTCCTGCGTTGGCCAAATTTTTCATGCAGCCTCCTGATCACCTTCTCCATGATGTCGGCCTTCACCTTGTTTGGATGCATGTAAGGGCCATGCTTCCCATCATAATCCTCCCTTTGTAAGATGGTGACCATCTCCACCATCTCTTGGAAGGCCATGTTTGAGGCCTTGTACCTCCGCCGGGATCGTCCGGTTGGCTGGGCCTGGCCTGCCTGATGGCTTGAGCTTGCCATATTTCTCGCCATCTTGTTCTTGCCTAAAACACACCCACAAAGAAAGATCGAGAAAGGGGCGTGGAAAAGACGAGACCGAACGTCAGGGGCGGGATCTCGTGCATCGCGTCACACGTTCGCGCCGTTTAAAGGGATCCACGTCATTGCAAGCGCCGTTCACAACCTGCGGAACAAGGCGGAAGAGACGATCGGATCATAAGACGGTATGTATCTGGATTATGGACATTACAAATATTAGGGAACAGTGGATGATTGTGTGGGATAGAAGATATGGGGGGTTTCATTGCAAGCGCCGTTCACAACCTGCGGAACAAGGCGGAGGAGACGATCGGGATCATAAGACGGTATGTATCTGGATTATGGACATTACAAATATTGGGGAACAGTGGATTATTGTGTGGGCTAGAAGAAGATATGGGGGGTTCATTGCAAGCGCCGTTCACAACCTGCGGAACAAGGCGGAAGAGACGATCGGATCATCAATAAGACGGTATGTACCTGGATTATGGACATTACAAATATTAGGGAACAGTGGATGATTGTGTGGGCTAGAAGAAATATGGGGGGTGATTTACTTAAAGGAAAAGACACTTTGCACTACAAGTGCACTTGGAAATGCAGTCGCTGGAGATCTTGAGGAGGACATGCAAGGATAAAATTTAGAAATAGCATTTTAGCATGCACATCATTGTCTGATACAATCAGCAGAGCTTCCCCCTCATTTCTGATCTACCCCTCTCAGATTTATACAACGATTGCACTTCCAAGTGCACTTTCAGTGCAATTGAAGTGCAGAGTGTATTTTCCTTTCATTAAATAACCCCCATGGTGTGTTTAAAAGCTAATTAGTAGTCAGTGGCTTGACTGACACTAGGCTTTGTTTTTTGTTGTTTGTACATGCAGAAATAATGGAGGCCTTTAAGGATCCCCGAATTTTTGACCCGAATTCATCCAGAGATGGAAGGAACATCCCAGTTCTCTGGCAATCCAAAAAGCAAAATTAATAAAAACAAAGATGCCCGGAAGAAAGCAAAGGAGGCCCTGCTTGAATATGTAAAAACAAGGGTCCCCAACGCTACATTGGAGACTGTTAAGGCTAAAATCAATTCGCTTCGGCGGCACCTACAGGACCCAACGGTCACACAGTCCTGGCCTCAATGAGGTCTGGGGCTGCAGCTGACAGCGTCTACAAGCCTAACCTGTGGGTATTATGGTCAGCTGCAGTTCCTGGATGATCACATAGAGTCCAGGCCATCCATGTATACCCTTCACCCAAGGAGGCAGTCCAGTGTTCCCTGCAGTCAGCCCTCCAGTGTTCCCTGCAGTCAGGCCTCCAGTGTTCCCTGCAAGTCAGCCCTCCAGTGTTCCCTGCAGTCAGCCCTCCAGTGTTCCCCTGCAGGCAAGAGCAGGCAAGCTCAGAGGAAGAGCCTGAGTTCATGGAGGAGGCAGATTGTGACCCATGGAGCCAGGTATTGCATTTTCAGATTCATTTTTGTAATGCAAAGTATAATAATGATGAGTAATTTATGTTACAAGTGATCGGAAATTATATAAATGATTGGCCAAAAAAATTTGGAAGATATCACTAAGCAATAGTGGCAAAACAGAATGGGGACAAGATACATAAATGCAGAGGTCATAATGAATGTGTGTCATTTTCTTGTACGCCATTAGGTACACCATACAGTGGCCGCAGATGTTAAACACCCTTTTTTGCCCATTAACATTTTGTCCACCCTAAAGTAAAAAAACGGTTGGGTAAAGGCCCCCTACTTTGGAATTTCAGTCTCAACATCAACCCCCCCCCCCCCCCCACCCCGCCCCCCAGCTCCAGAGGGCACATATCTAAAGCTGTGTAAGGGGCCACAGAATTAGGGATGGAGGGCCTGTGATAAATAATATTTTAGCATTCAATTATGATATGTCATTAAGTTAGAAATGTGTGTGATGAATGAAGCCAAAAAAAATAAAATATGTCCCTTTTTTATTATACACAGGCAGAGCAAAGCCAGGAGGAGGCAGGCCACGCAGTGAGCCAGGAGGAGGCAGGCCACGCAGTGAGCCAGGGGGAGGCAGGCCACGCAGTGAGCCAGGGGAGGCAGGCCACGCAGTGAGCCAGGGGGAGGCAGGCCACACAGGGAGCCAGGAAGAGGCAGGCCCCACTGGGAGCCAGGAGGAGGCAGGCCCCAGTGGGAGACAGGAGTCACGCCAGCGTGATTGTATCTCCCAAATCCCTCCTATCCGGAACCCAGCAAAAAGGTCCAGAAGGCTCATGCAGATGGAGGAGGAGACCCAGGCCATGCTCCGTGAAGCAACTTTGGCCATCAGAGAGAGCAGCCCCAGTGAGGAAGAGGGATTCGCAGCGCTGATCGCTGCCAAGCTTAAAAATCTAGAGCTGGGCCAGCTGTGTGCGCTGCGAATCCCTTATGTTCCAGGTCCATGAGCATGGCCACACTGGGACAGCTCAATGACGATATTGGCATTGGGCTGATTCGCACTCCTGTCCTTACTGCGCTTCCTGGTCCTGCTCCATCTCCAGCCCCTGCTCCTGCTCCTTCTCCTGCTCCTCCTCTTCCTGAGCCTGCTCTGGCTCCTGGCACGTCGGCTCCAGGAACAGAGCCCCTGAGGACTCGGCCTGCAGGGAAGGCTGCAGGGAAGGCTGCAGGGAAGACTGCAGGGAAGACTGCAGGGAAGACTGCAGGGAAGGCTGCAGGGAAGGCTGCAGGGAAGGCTGCAGGGAGGAAGAAGTGAGGAGATGGTGCCCCGAAGCGAATTTTTTTTGGCCTTCACAGCCTTCATTGTTTGCTTGGTGGACCCTTGTGTTTACAACTTCAAGCAGGGTCTCCTTTGTTTTTATCCAGGCTTCTTTGTTTTTATTTGGTTTTGCTTTTGGTTTGCCAGATGGTTGTACTTTTTATTTATTTACCTTTTCAACCTGAATAAAGGTATATTTTGGTTGGTTTGCAAATTTTGACCATGTGTATTTTTTTACAAACAAATATAGAGATTGTTATAGTGAGTAGGCAGACACATTTTAAAAATTAAAACGACATTAAACAAGGAACAACAACCTCCTTGTGGGTAAATTAAACCACACAAAATAAGCTGCTGTGGTCACTTCACACCCTCCAAAATCCTTAAAAAAATATTATAGTTCAAAACATCTGTTAAAAGATATTACCCCAAAAAAATTACGTGTCCCAAAAAACAAAAAATAAATAACAAAGAGGGCCCAAAAAAATAATAAAGTCAAAAGGTGGACAGAAATATGTCAAACAAGATGAGCCACAACAAACTAGGGGGCAGATTCACAAAACAATTACGCCTGTCTAACTGGGGTTAGACAGGAGTAATTTCAAATTTCGCGCGGCGTATCACTAGTTTGAATCCTCAAACCATGATACGCCGGCTTCGGGCTTCGATCCGAGAGGCTTACGTCTTCGTAAGCCTTCGGATCTACGCTGCCATCTATTTGCGGCCGCTGGGAGGAGTTCGCGTCGTTTTGGTGCGTCGGGATATGCAAATGTGTTATTACGGGGATTCACGAACATACGAGCGGGCGTCGCAATCGTTTTCGTCTATTTTTTTATACGTAATGTTAGAGCAGCTTTTTGCTGCTCTAACTTTACGTAGCCCATGTTAAGTATGGCCGTCGTTCCCGTTTCGAATTTATTTAAAATTTTATTTTGTTTACGTAACTCGTCGGGACGTGGATCGGCCGTAAAGTACGCTACATAAACAACGAATGACGTCACGACGTGATTTCGCCCAATGCACGGCGGGAAATTTGCGAACGGAGCATGCGCAGATCGATCGCCGCGGGAACGCGCCTAATTTAAATGTTTCACGCCCCCTACTCGCGCAGATGGATTGCGACGGGAGAAATACACTACGCCGCCGTCGTTTACCGTAGAAAATCTACCTGAATTCCACGTAGAGCAAGGTAAAAAACGGCGGCGTAGTGTATTTCTGATACGCTACGATAATCCATTTCTCTGTGAATCTGCCCCTAGGAGTTTAGGGTAGCTTGGAAATGGTTTAAAAAGCATTGTGGCAAATACAGCGCATTGTTTTCTTCATTAGATTTAAAATAACGAATGTGCTTAATCCATTCTAAACAGTAGTTTTACCAGAACGAGCTCTCCCATCTCAGAAATTGCTTCTGAGCACGCGCGGGTTTAAAACGTCATTTTCTATGTCGTTTTGCCCACACACGATCATTTTTTATGACACAAAAAACAACGTTTTGAAAAACGACACAAAAAATTCAAGCATGTTGGAATTTATTTTTGGTCGTTTTTTTGAAGACAAAAAACGACGTTTTGCCCACACACGATCAATTTAAATGACGTTTTAAAAAACGTCGTTTTTTTTCATCGCAAAAAGTGATCGTGTGTACGCGGCATTATACTCGAGTCAATAAGTTTTACCATTTTTTTGTAGTGAAATTAGGTGCCTCGGCTTATATTTGGGTCAGCTTATACGCGAGTATATACGGGTACCATCTTGAAATTTTAATGAATATGAATTTATTTTCGGCCATTATTAGCATCTTTAGCGCTAGAAAAATTTATTTTTGTTTTATATGTAAGTGCACTGATTTGAAAATAAAACGGTTAAGACCATATTACACTATAAGGAGATTCCCTGTTTTTTACCCATTTTAACTCTGAGGATTCATCCATCTATCTCTTGTCACCATAAGGGGAACATAGTAAGGCTGGCGGGTGAACATTTCCGGATTTCCATCTGAGGATCAGAGATCCCAATAAGCGCTGAATGATCTTCCTGAGTAAGAAAGATCACTGGTGATCTGGTAAGCCCCCATCTGATTTATGGTGAAGGTGTCACAACGGTGAATGTCTGAGCACTGCACCGGCGGGATCGATCTATCCAGTGTGGGACACTGGCACGCATGGATTGTTTGCACAGGAGCACTTTAGTGATCAATTTATGAACTTTGCACTTTATGAATATAATATATTTTGTACTTTTACATAAGGACATTTTGGATTGAATAATATTTTGATTGGATTTTCTGTTCACTTCAAAGGTTTTTCACATAGTGATGGCCATTTTCCCATGGTCCACCGTCGCCACGTTATCAGTGATTTTGCTGGGTCGATAGAGGAAAAAGGCCAAAATGAGTAACTGTGTATAAACGGCCATTTTCACATTTGTTTCTATAATGTTGACAATTTACACATTTATATTGTTCAGTAAAAGTAGTAAAATTTTATTACAATATCCAATAAAAAAATCCCACAGATGGGACTATATTGCAAATGTAGAAAACACTATACAGTGAAAGGTATTGCCACTATGGGTGGTAGATGAGTGGGTGTAGCAGTGGCAGCCCGCCCATAGGGAGCGCCCGGGCACCGCCCCCCTCCTGTAGGCACAAAAAAAAAAAAATTCAATGGCCCCTTTAAGAAAAAAAAAAATTAGGACTTGTAGTTTTCCATCTTCTCCTAGGGCTCAGGTGCTTGCCATCCACCATCTATGGGACTACAAGTCCCAGCAGTGAGAAAAACTGGACAAAGATGGTAGATTGCATGCACCTGAGCCCCAGGAGACGATGGAGAACTACAAGTCCCAGCAGGTTATAATATAAAGCTCTGAGGTGGATGAATTGCTGTGTTTGATGGCATGGCACAGTGGCTGTGTTTGATGGCATGGCACAGTGACTGCGTTTGATGGCATGGCACAGTGGTGACAATTGATGGCACAGTGGCTGTGTTTGATGGCATGGCACAGTGGTGACAATTGATGGCACAGTGACTGCATTTGATGGCATGGCACAGTGGTGACAATTGATGGCACAGTGACTACATTTGATGGCATGACACAGTGGTGACAATGGTGACAATGGCACAGTGGTTGCATTTGATGGCATGGCATAGTGGCTGCGTTTGATGGCATGGCACAGTGGTGACAATTGATGGCACAGTGGCTGAATTTGATGGGCACAGTGGCTGCATTTGATAGGCACAGTAAGGCTGCAATTTTTTTTTTCGTTTGCGCCCCCCCAAAAATGTTGAGCACCAGCCGCCACTGGGGTGTAGCTGAGCCTAAGAGGCATTGCTACCCTTGGTGGTACAAAAAAAGTGGTTACTGCCCCCACCTGTAACTGGTCACTGCAGCAAGGAGCATTGGAAGGGCAAACACATAAAAATAAAACACATTGACCTGTTGAGCAGTATGTGTCAAAGACAGGGGTTTAGTTGCACATATTTACAAATACATGCATAAGCCATAGAGCCACGGCAAGGCATCCCATTTTCTGTGGACCCTCTTGATGGTAGATGAGGGCAGGGAGTATTACCAGTACGCTGGGCATGGGGAAGTGAGGGCAGATGAAACTTGGGGGGCCACACTCACCCCCTACCCAGGGTGGTAGCATCCAATTTTGGTGGTATATGAGTGCATGTAGGTGGGGCCAGGGAGTATTCCAGTACGCTAGGCGTGGGGGAGTGAGGGCAGATGGAACACCCCCTAGCCAGGGTGGTAGCATCCCCTCTTGGTGGTGGATGAGTTAGTGTATTGGGTTGTGAGGCAGTTGATCCAGAGGAAGGCGAAAAACCCCAGCAAAGCATGATCCTAGCTAGGAAAACATTTCCTTCCTGATCCCCAGAGGGGAAATCTGATATTTCCTGGATCTGCCCTGGGTGTGGGGGAGGGCGGCAATTGGAGCCCCAACCTCGGTGATAGGTGAGTGGAGATGTGGGTGTCAGTGTGTGGAGAGTGGGGGAGGCATCCCATTTTCTGACCCTCTTGGTGGTAGATAAGGGCACATAGGTGGGGCCAGGGGGTAGGTGAGGGCAGATAAAACTTGGGGGGAAGTTCCACTGGCCACACTGACCACCTACCTAGGGTTGTAGGGTCCCCTCTTGGTGGTAGATGAGTGGATGTATTGGGTTGTGAGGCAGTTAATCCAGAGGAAGGCGAAAAAAAACCCAGCAAAGCATCGATCCCCCGAGAGGCAATCAAATATTTCCTGGATCGGCCCTGGGCACCCCACTTTCTGTGGACCCTCTTGGTGGTGGATGAGGACATGCCCCCCCTCAAAAACTAAGATCCGCGCCCCCCCACTCAACAACTTCGATCCGCTGCAATACCCCCCCCCCCCCGCTCAACAACTTCGATCCGCCCCCCCCCCCCCGTTCAAGAAGAATGTCCCGCAGTTGATTTTCTAAATGTTGGGAGGTATGTACCATTACGCTGGGCGCGGGGGAGTGAGGGCAGATGAAACTTGGAGGGGAAGTTCCACTGGCCACACTCACCCCCTACCTATGGTGGTAGCGTCCCCTCTTGGTGGTAAATGCGTGCATGTAGATAGGGGCATGTGGTATTACCAGTACTCTGGGCATGGGAGAGTAAGGGCAGATGAAACTTGGGGCAGATGAGTGCATGTAGGTTGGGGCAGGGGATATTACTAGTATGCTGGGCATGGG
This sequence comes from Rana kukunoris, assembly GCA_029574335.1. Lineage (NCBI taxonomy): Eukaryota > Metazoa > Chordata > Amphibia > Anura > Ranidae > Rana > Rana kukunoris. Next base: position 450,056,534 of record CM056049.1, on the reverse strand, counting down.
GGAGTGAGGACAGATGAAACTTGGAGGGGAAGTTCCACTGGCCACACTCACCCCCTACCCAGGGTGGTAGCATCCCCTCTTGGTGGTAAATGCGTGCATGTAGATAGGGGCATGTGGTATTACCAGTACTCTGGGCGTGGGAGAGTAAGGGCAGATGAAACTTGGGGGGAAGTTCCATTGGCCACACTTACCCCTTACCCAGGGTAGTAGGGTTCCCTCGTGGTGGTAGATTAGTGGGTGTATTGGGTTGTGAGGCAGTTGATCCAGAGGAAGTAAAAAAAAAAAACAGCAAAGCATGATCCCAGTTGGGGAAAAAATTCCTTCCTGATCCCCTGAGAGGCAATCAAATGTCAGAACCATTGACGTATCTCGGCATAGAGCCTACATATACCGTCAGAATGTTTATTCTGAACTTATAAAATAATTATTGTATTTATGGAAATATGTAAATCTGTGCTTTGGGAGATATACACTTTTCCTACGATACAAGATATCAAAATTATTTTATCCGTGCTATTTTGAGGACGAGTAATACAAATGAATATTTAATATATATATATTTATTAACTAAAGATATAGTGCAACAATTAAAATCAGGTACAATTCGTATCAAAACAAATAAATGATATGCTTCTACAATAGAGATAAATGACGCTTGAATGTTCAGATGATATTTACATTATATGACAAGGTATATTCCTAGCTCTTATTTAAATCATCCTGGCGTAACTTGAAACCTTTTAGTTATTAATTGACATAACCTTGACATTGCATTATTTCTTCTCAATATCAAACAGATCTCTTGCTACTACTTCTTATATATGTGTACATAACAAATGTTATATGGTACACAAGCTTTTTGTTAAATTTGGTGAGGATCTATCTTCACATACGACATCACTCTCAAACCACAATAGTTGGCACTTAGCTTTTTAAAGACAAACGTAATGTGCGTATGTCTCCTAATATTTGGAATATAATTATCTCGTACTGCAGTTAGACATAATTAACGCCCAAATTATATTTGCCAAGTATATTTAAATGGTCTTAGTGGAGTGTATGTGAAAAACCTCAGAATTACCAAAAAGGTAAATAATCAAAATCCAATCTTACCAGTAATTAAGAGTCCTGTTTGAGAAGGGAAAGCCTAATGAAGGATTCCTGTGAACTCCTTACATGTTTGGTCACTCTCTCCTCCTTCCGGCTTCCTTCAGAGATCAGAATAGCTTCCAGCCATCAGCCCTGCAGAGATCAGACTTGCCATCTCTCGAGCTTTTCCCATCCACCTTGACCTCTTATGATTGTCCTGTGCAATACTTTTATCTTCCCAAAGAAGTGGGTGTGTATTCCCCTATCACGTGACTGACTATGTCACATGATAATATGTTTTGGTGGGTGACCAACTTGAACCATGCCGATATTAACCTGTAGGGGGCAGTGGCGTCTAAAGAATAATTCCTAATTTTAGGGTTATTCAGAGTTAACCAGGATTTATGACCCCCTGTGACCTGAATCTTGGTATAGCATCATAAGTTGTTATATATGTCAAACAACATGACAACAAACCTAGACATTCCGGCGACCCCGAAATTTATGATTGAGATAAGGTGCAATGATCTACACCCATATGCATGGGAATGTTTCTTTAAACTAATGCTGGGATGTGATCAAAGCCATCTAATACTTTGAAATATTATAGGATCTTATACCTGGGATCCCAATAATGTCTATGTATTTACTAGTATATTATGTGAACTATTAATACACATATTGTCATGGCACAATGAAGACACAATACTATTTAAGATATATAATTCCATTGGGATAGTGAATAAGCCCCTCTAGTCTCATAGTATAAAGACCACCATGTGTGTAGTGTCATGCTGTGCCAGGCCTTTCATTCTCTTATCTTATAAGTGTCAAACCCAAAGAGAAATGACCTGGAAGACGGCACAGATAGCATCCTTACAACCTAGAAGCAGTGTCTATTCATGCCTGAGAACCTATATTTAAACTTTAACAGGGAAAAATGGTGGTGCAAAGTTCATCATATCCATGTATATGGGACATTACGAAACATATATTATGTGCGATTTTTATATGTATTCTTTTAACCCCAAATGTTCTGACACAAATATTTCCTGGATCTGCCCTGGGTGTAGGAAAGGGCGGGCAATTGGAGCCCCACCTTCAGTGGTAGGTGAGTGGAGGTGTGAGTGTCAGTGTCTGGAGAAAGCGGGAGAAGGGACCATCTCCCACACAGAGGGAGGAGCCATTTTCCAGACTACAGGCATGTCATGGTGTGTCTGTGTAATCTGCCTCCTCTGAGAAACTACAACTCCCAGCAATCCCTGTTTGCATGAGGAACTACAACTCTCAGTATGCACTGTGTAAGTAATAGGGGTTGAGCTCCCAGCCTGGAATAAGATGCTGTGGGACTACATATCCCAGCATGATTTTTTTCTATGGAGATATTACAGGTCCCAGTGATTTCTACATACCCCCGTCTGCTCCCCTCCAATCCCGCTACCCCACTCATTTCCCATCGCCCTTTACCCCTCCCCCACAGGCCCACCCTTATCCTGGGGGAGGGGACCGACCACCCTCAGTGGGAGAGGATTGTGGGGTGCAATTACCCCTGAGAAGGGGAACAGGCTGGGGTATGTAGAGATTTCTGGGACCTGTAGTACATCGATAGAAAAAAAATCATGCTGGGATATGTAGTTCTGTAACATCTTTTTCCAGGCTGGGAGCTGAAGCCCCATTACATACACAGTGCATTCTGGGAGTTGTAGTTCCCCATGCTGACAGAGATTGCTTGGGGTTGTAGTTCCTCTGAGCCTGAGCAGAGGAGGTAGGCTACGCCCGTCCCATGCGCTGATCACGCCCACTTCTACCTGAGCCGTTCTGTTGAGAAACACTGCCCATCATGTAAAAATCCGCCCCTCACCTACATGAACGTGCCTTGTCAGCGCGAGGCACAATCGAACTGAAAAATGTCTTCAGTTGCCTATTGTGCGCAGGCGCCGTCTAGCCAACAGCTGATCGTAAACTCAGCTGTTCGGCTTTTAAGTACGTCGCATGCGCAGTTCGTCCCGGACAATATTTGATTGCGGGTGTTTCACCGGCTGAGCTCTCATTGGCTGCCAAATGCCTACGTCTCCGCCTCCAGGACGCGTGCTCAGGCCGCCCTCGGTTGCTAAGGACGCATTACAGTAGAATCCAGCAATGGAGGACGACGAGAGCGGCACTGCTATGGACGGGATTATTACACAGTTCAACACCTATGAAGACTTTCTGGATTCACAGATCACATCGCTGGACCTCTTCTACTTGGAGGTAAACGGCTCCATCAGTGTGCTTTATAGGATCACTGATAGTATTGTGAAGAACACAGCTGGCTTGGTGGAAGAAATGTTTACCTTTATTATGTCATACATTTCTTTCTGAAAAAAAGGGTCCAACTTCACAGTGATTGTATTCCACTGGTATATCAGTTTGGTCTATTACAGTCTATGTTACAGCAAAACTTTCATTCAAATATATCCTTCAATAGGATATAAATCTGTGCTGTTTGCACCAAACGGCATTGTAAACCGAGATATTACTATGTAAAAGTAGTAGTGACATTGTCACTATCAAAGGCGTCATTTTGGGGGGGATCGGTGCGGAACACATTGACATCGCTATGGGGGTGTAGACCACAGTAGCGTCACACTATGTGGGTGCAGGCCACAGTAGCGTTGCTTGGGGGGTGCAACAGACCGCATCGGCATCACTATGGAGGTTGGGGGGGGTGTAGACCACAGTGGCATCAATTTGGGGGTGAGGACCACATTGGCATCACTATTGGCGTGCAGGGAGGTGCAGAGCAGGGGGTAGCGAAGGGGTTGTGGACCGCAGTGGTGTCGATATGGGTGTGCGGACCGCAGTGGCATCGCTATTGGGGTGAGGGGGGTGCGGACCGCAGTGGAATCACTATTGGGGTGAGGGGGGTGTGGACCGCAGTGGCGTCTCTATGAGGGTGCAAACCACAGTGGTGTTGCTATGGGGGTGTGGACTGCACACAGGTGCCACCCGCCAGAGGGGCAACACCATCAAGGTGCTGTTGAGTGGCCACCTCCCTGCCTTTTAGTGAAGCAGTGACAGCAGGTTTCCCCCCCTCCCCGCTCAGTCCGACCGGATAACACAGCAGTGGCACTGTGACAGGAGGGAGGCGAGCTGTGGGCTGTCGGAGTGCTTCCCTTGCTTACTCCCTCTTTCTCCTGTCAGTAGTGGGGGAGAAGAGAGAGCAGCTCTCATCAGTGTCCTAGCTTGATGCCTGCTCTGTTTCAATCCCCATTGGCCACAGCGGAGGACCAATCTAAAGAAACTAGGAGAGCATCATGGGACATGTAGTCCTAAAAGATTGGCGGCCTCATTGTTGTCCACAGGGAGCAGTCTACAGCTCCCAGCATGCACTGCTGGGGGGAAAGGAGGAGGAGAGAGAGAAGAGCCTGGGACCTGGGAAAAATCTGAGGGGGGGCTACAGGAAAAGAAAGAGAGGACTGTTCTGGGCAAAAGCCAGAGAGAGAGCCATGCTGCTGTCCAGAACCACCAGATAGAGAGCCATGATGCACAGCACCACCAGAGAGAGAGCCACACTGCCCAGCACAACCAAAAAGAGAGCCACGCTGCCTAGCACCACCAGAGAGAGACACGCTGATGCCCAGAACCACCATAGAGAGAAAGAGCCACGCTGCTTCCCAGAATCACCAGAGACAGCCACGCTGCCCATCACCTCCAAAAAGAGTGCCACGCTGCTCCCCAGAACCACCAGCGAGAGAGAGCCACACCGCTGCCCAGACCCATTAGAGAGAGCTACGATGCTGCCCAGCACCACTAAAATGAAGGCCACACTGCCCAGTACCATCAGAAAGAGAGCCCCACTGCCCAGCACCACGACAAAGAGAGCCACGCTGCCCAGCACCCCAATGGAGAGAGCCACGCTGCTACCCAGAACCACCAGTTAGAAAGCCACGCTACCCAGCACCACCTAAAAGAAAGACACACTGCCAAGCACTACGGGAGAGTCAGCCACTCTGCCCAGCACCACCAAAGAGAGAGAGAGAGCCATGCTGCCCAGCACTTCTATAGAGAGAGAGTCACGCTGGTGCTCAGAACCACTAGAGATAGAGCCATGCTGCTGCCCAGCACCACCATAAAGAGAACCACACAACCCAGCACCACAAGAGAGAGAGAGACACATTGCCCAACACCACCACAGAGAGAGCTATGCTGCTGCCCTGCACCGCCAGAGAAAGAAAGACTGAGCAACTGCCAGGGTACAGACATGCTACACTGCTAACCGCCCTGAGCCCTGAGCGAACGCCCAGCTAAATTGATGATTCCATTGGTTTCCTCTCCGGCATTAAAGACAACCACTGTGGGTTAACTTTCCATGGTGGAGGTGATAATTGCCCCCCATCTTCATAGTCAATACTAGAGGGGAGTGATCTGAGAGACCTCTAGGACTATACTGAATTGATTCTAGCCATGGGAGAAAGTTATAATTTCCCAGGGCCAGATCTATTCTTAACCACTTAAGACCCGGACCTTTAGGCAGCTAAAGGACCCGGCCAAGTTTTGCGATTCGGCACTGCGTCGCTTTAACAGACAATTGCGCGGTCGTGCAACGTGGCTCCCAAACAAAATTGGCGTCCTTTTTTTCCCACAAATAGAGCTTTATTTTGGTGGTATTTGATCACCTCTGTGGTTTTTTATTTTTTTGCGCTATAAACAAAAGAATAGCGACAATTTAAAAAAAAAAATCAATATTTTTTACTTTTTGCTATAATAAATATCCCCCAAAAATATATATAAAAATATTTTTTTTCCTCAGTTTAGGTCAATACATATTCTTCTTTTTTTTTTGGTAAAAAAAAAAAAATCGCAATAAGCGTTTATCGGTTGGTTTGCGCAAAATTTATAGCGTTTACAAAATAGGTGATAGTTTTATTGCATTTTTATACAAAATTTTTTTTTTTACTACTAATGGCGGCGATCAGCGATTTTTTTTTTTTTTTTTTTTCCGTGACTGCGACATTATGGTGGACACTTCGGACAATTTTGACACATTTTTGGGACCATTGTCATTTTCACAGCAAAAAATGCATTTAAAATGCATTGTTTAATGTGAAAATGACAATTGTAGTTTGGGAGTTAACTACAAGGGGGCGCTGAAGGGGTTATGTGTGACCTAATATGTGTTTACAACTGTAGGGGGGTGTGGCTGTAGGTGTGATGTCATCAATTGTGTATCTTTATAAAAGACATCACACGATCGATGACGCCGCCACAGTGAAGAACGGGCAAGCCGTGTTTACACACGGCTCTCCCCGTTCTTCAGCTCCGGGGACTGATCGCGGGACTCCAGCAGGGATCGTGTCCGCGGGTCTCGCGGTCCCTGTACGTGCATGTGCCCAGCCGTGCCATTCTGCCGATGTAAATGTGCAGGATGCGGTCCTTAAGTGGTTAATAATGACCCATAAGTGCTTGAGCAGCATGAGTATTCTATTACCAATGGGTATTGAAGTCTTAATACATCCACCAAACCCATCTCCTGAACTTGTCTAGCAAACCTTGTTTTATTCCCTTTCCCTTTTCCTTTTGAAGTGTTATGCCGCGTACACACGATCATTTTGCGGCATGAAAAAAACATTGTTTTTTAAAAAACGTCATTTAAAATGATCGTGTGTGGGCTACACATCATTTTTCAGGTTCTGAAAAAAAGTCAACATGCTGCATTTTTTAACGTTGTTTTAAATGATGTCGTTTTTCGGGTTGTAAAAAATGATCGTGTGTGGGCTAAAACGACGTTTTAAAACCACGCATGCTCAGTAGCAAGTTATGAGACAGGAGCGCTCGTTCTGGTAAAACTACCGTTCATAATGGAGTAAGCACAATTAACAAGGAATCAACTAAAGCAGCCCAAAGGCGAATGGAACTTCCTCTTTAGAATGCCATCATATGTGTTGTACGTCACCGCGCTTTGTTCATCATTTTTTTAAACAATGGTGTGTGGGCAACATCGTTTTTGATGATGAAGTTGGAAAAACTTTGTTTTTTGGTCATGCTGAAAAATGATCTTGTGTACGTGGCATAAAATCTGTCCTCCTCAACTCCTGCAAAAACATAATTGCTGGTTTAAAAAACTGCCTGTTTTTCCCCCTATCTCCCAGTCCTCTAATGCCCCGTACACACGATCACTTTTTGTGATGAAAAAAAATGTCATTTTTCTTCATGAAAAAAAAACAAAATTTTTCAAACTTCATTTTCAAAAATGACGTTGCGTACACACCATCATTTTTGGAAAATGATGAACAAAGTGATGGCACTCTAAAGGGGAAATTCTATTTGCCTTGAGGCTGCTTTTAGCTGGTTACTTGTTAGTAAAAGACGATTCCTGCTTTTTTGTCTGTTACAGCGTGATGAATGTGCTTACTCCATTATGAATGGTAGTTTTACCTCCCGTCTCCTAACTTGCTTCTGGGCATGTGCGGGTTTAAAATGTCATTTTTTACGTAGTTTTGCCCACACACGATCATTTTTTATGACACAAAAAATGACATTTTGAAAAATGACATAAAAAATTCGAGCATGTCCAAATTTTTTTGGGTAATTTTTCAGAAGACATAAAATGACATTTTGGCCACACACCATCATTTTAAATGACATTTTAAAAAATTAAATTTTTTTTCATCACAAAAAGTGATCGTGTGTAACTGTGTATGGGGCATTACATTCCATATCATCCTAATTTTACTTCCCATCACTTGCCATTATCTAATGGCCTCACTATGTTCATACATGCCCATTCCAAGATATATTGCAAAGCAAAAAACTTCCTTTCAAACTGATTCTGCATAAAAAGTACAACAGACACAGTGCCTTTCAAAAGTATTCACCCCCTTGGCTTTTTACCTATTTTTGTTACATTACAGCTTTAGTTCAATGTTTTTTTAATCTGAATTATATGTGATGGATCAGAACACAATAGTCTAAGTCGGTGAAGTAAAACTAGAAAAATATATACATAAAACAATTTTTCAGAAAAAAAAAATTATAACTGGCATGTGCGTATGTATTCACCCCCTTTGTTATGAAGCCCATAAAAAGCTCTGGTGCAACCAATTACCTTCAGAAGTCACATAATTAGTGAAATGATGTCCACCTGTGTGCAATCTAAGTCACATGATCTGTCATTATTTATACACACCTTTTTGCAAGGCCCCAGAGGCTGCAACACCTAAGCAAGAGGCACTTCTAACCAAACACTGCCATGAAGACCAAGGAACTCTCCAAACAAGTTGTTGAGAAGGACAAGTCAGGCTTAGGTTATAAAAAAAAATCCGGTCTGGCGGCCGGGGATGGGAGGGCCTGCTTCATTGACAGGCATCCGATCGACGCATACAGCGCGTCACGAGATGCCGAAAGAAGCCGAACTTTGGTGCGCATGCGCCGTATAGAGCCGCACCAACGTTCGGCTTCTTTCGGCATCTCGTGACGCGCTGTATGCGTCGATCGGATGCCTGTCCCCGGCTGCCAGACCCGGAAGCGGCGGTGAGAGTACATGCCGAAAATGGTATGTACGGGTGTTTTTTTTTAAAACTACCAGCCGATTCTAAATGTTATTAACAAGACACAGGCAATGTTAAAAGTTTCTTTTTAGGGGAACCACCCCTTTAACATCTACAAAGTTCGCCCGCTGTTTCTGTACTTCAAACAAAATATCTGGAAACAAATAACACTTTATTGCCATTATATTTGATGTTACCCCTCTGACGGGCCTTTGACAGTATAAAATCTCCTGTCTCTATAATTCAATAGTTTTAAAATGACTGGTTTGGGCAGACATCCAGGTGGAGGTGAGCGACTGGGTATGCGATGGGTGCATCAAAATGAATCAGGCTTGGATCAACACCAGCTACCAAGCACCTGATGCTGATGTTACTGAATAATATTTTTTTGTTAGACTGCGTATGCTAATGCTGAGTGACTGTCCTCTTATGCTGCTGATGGAATATCCTTCTCCTTCTCACTTTTCTTGCTGATAGCTAGTAAGAAATGTTGTGTTTCTGGGCTCCGCCACCAGTACCTAAGGCACAATTTTTCTGCTACTGTTTAACAGGGGCGCCTAATAATAATTTTTAATGCAATACTTTGCACGTGGCTCCTTGTTGCGCTCCAATTGGAGTTATTGGGAGGGGTTGCAGTGTTGTGTTGTGCCCAAGGCACAATTTTTCTGCCCCTGTTTAAAAGCGGCGCCTAATAACAATTTTTGATGCAATACTTTGCACGTGGCTCCTTGTTGCGCTCCAATTGGAGTTATTGGGAGGGGTTGCAGTGTTGTGTTGTGCCCAAGGCGCCTAATAACAATTTTTGCACGTGGCTCCTTGTTGCGCTCAAATTACAGTATGTTTGAGGGGTGCCCTTTTTTCTAAAATTTTTCTTTCACAAAACAAAAATGGCCCCCCACCACCGCTAAAATATTCAACATATTGTTGCCACATAGCATGTGCGCAAGCAGTATTAATTACTTTTTTTTTATAGTCTTCTCATGTTGTGCAGGGACATTTCTAAACATGTGCCACTACTATAGACACCCAGCAAGTGTGATATTTAAAGGATTTTTTTTTTCACTTTAAGCATCATTAAAATGTTTAAAAAAATAAAAATAAATCCATTGATACATGTTCCCTGGGGCAAGACCCGGGTTCTGAACGACGTTTTCCAACATTAAATTGAATATTGGTCTTTAAAATGATTGTTCTTGAATTCGAACGTTCGGGTCCCATAGACTTCAATGGGGTTCTAAATGTTTGCACAAACCCGTGGTCTGTTCGCACGTTCTGGTGCGAACCGAACGCGGGTATGTTCGGCTCATCCCTACTCTCCAGGCCTCTGTTTGAGACACACTGTTCACATTCTTTTATTGAGAGCCCTTTTAATGAGAGCCCTCCACTCCATACAGCACCTTTTCCCTTTTCTGATCCTGCTCCTTCCTTTTTTGATAGGTCAATATACCAGACACTGTCACAAATTTTTGTAAACAACCCACTGTTCAGTGATTTCTGTGCTATAGAAGCTATATAGAAGCTTCTGTAGGAGCCTCTGTGGGAACTTCCAAACTTCAGGAGCTATATTCAAGCTTTATATACAAGCCCGTGGGGCCCACCAGCCAAAGCACTAGCCAGCACCTGCATGGCCCATTGCTCCCGCACAGAGAGTTCAGAGAGGACATTCACCGTCTCTCTTCTGATGTACTGCTCCCTAAAACCATCTCATGGCTCCTGGCTACTGTTTTCTTACCCTCCACCCTTTGGCTCTCAAGCACCCCAAGTCTGTCACCAGCCTGGGTGATTTTGTGTTAGTAAAAGATGATTCGCGATTTTCAGTCTGTTACAGCGTAATAAATGTGCTTACTCCATTATGAACGCTAGTTTTACCAGAACGAGCGCTCCCGTCTCATAACTTGCTTCTTAGCATGCGTGTTTTTTTTTCACATCGTTACAGCCCACACACAACCATTTTTTACAACCTTATGAACGGCAACGTTAAAAACTTTGTGAAAAAAAAGAGCATGTTCAACATTTTTAATGCCCATTTTGTAGATCGTGAAAAATGCTCTGGAGCCCACACACAATTGTTTTTAATGACATTTAAAAAAAAAAAAAATTTTTTTAGAACCTGAAAAATGGTTGTGTGTATGCATCATAAGAGCGAACATGTTCAAACAGTTAGGACAAAGCCTATAAGTAATTTATACTTCTGTCAAGCACGTACTAAATATGAGTTGTAGTAACAAGTAATAGTTGCGTATGAGAGGCAATATAGCTCAGGTACTTTGAGAGTTCACGTAGTAATACAAGGATTGTACTAGCAACTAATAGTAACGTATGAGAGACAATATAGCTCAGGTACTTTGAGAGTACATATAATAATTAGGAGCTGTAATAACAACCAGTAGTCATATATGAGAGGTGAATATAGCTCAGGGTATTTGAGTCTAGATGTCGCTTTAACATATTCCTTAACAGACAGTCCGTTAACACAACAGTTAATCCTAGATATGTTGAGCAATAGAAGGAATGATAAACAATAGCAATTGTATAGCTGGTGTATAAGTAGCAGGTCTTGCTATAGCACTACAAGTAACACAATAGCTACTTATCCATTTTGCAGGCTTCAGTATAGGTACTAAGGATCCTCTCGTGAAGGATGTTCAGTAGGGAAGTATGTAAGGTTGTCCCCAGCAATGACTCCGAGTAACAGCAAGTGTAGATAGTATTGAAGGAGTAGTTGAGGCTGGAGCGGTGTTCCGACATGAGGAGCAATGACACCCATCTCTGTAGCGTAGGCCGAGCTACTGCTGACAATAATAGAATGAAGCCTGTATGGCTTGTGAATGGCTGTCAGGTCACCCCATTGGTGTCAGGGATGCACCACAGGGTAGTGAACCTTATAGCCGACTGCTGCTATCAGAGGAAGCGTAACCGCCCAGGGCACGGGGTCTAAGACCCAGATTTGTTTTCACCAGAGCCCCTAATGGTGGGGATGGTCTTTGCCGCAGCTGGATCCAGGTCGCGACCCCCGAGATCCCCTAGGTCACACTCCGCAGGGAGAGCGGGGAAGCAGCCAGCAGGACAAACAGTGGTGATGGGTAGGCCGAGGTCAGGGCAACAAGCAGAGAAGGGTAAATGAAGAACAGGCAACAGGCAGGGGCACAGGCAAATGGGAGAAGTCAGGGACACGCCAGAAACGGTACACAGGAAGATGATCGTAGAACACTGCGGACAGGAAGTTAGCAAACTACACTGTTGAACAGCACCACAGACCTGTAGTGCGACGGTTAATATAGACTTCCTGTGATGGCCTGGGTGGGGCCATACAGGAAGAGAAAGTGATAAAAAAGGGAACCAGAAGAGGGTCAGGCCTCTAATGGACAGATGGACAAACAGGTAAGCTGCCATACTATTGCATGTCCATGACAATGGCTTTATAGCCAGCTGACAGCTGTAGTGCATAGCACTAATTCAAAAGACCGCGGAGCGTAGTGGCGCACTTCCGCGTTCCAAGTTGGAACGCAGCACGGCGCCGGGCGATGATGCCATTGTGCATGCGCCATATGCGTTCCAGCATGGAATGCAATACAGCGTGCTCAAAGCGCCTGTTTCACAGAGAACAGGTGGAGCGACGGCACCTGTTACAGACACCCGCCATTACTGCAACGGCTCCCGCTCTGACACCGGCAGGATCGACCACTGCCAATGCGGCTGTGAAAAGATGTATACTGCTCTGCTAATGCCCTTTGCTTCCGTCCCAGTGAACCGAAAGGGTGCTGGCTGTGCACAAATGCATAGGATGAAAGGGATCCTGGACCGCACACCTTAAAAACCATGTCTTTATTCAAAAAATGAAAATCAAAAAACAACCAAAATTTGCTGCAGTCAAAAAGGAGTGGACAAAAGAACAAAAGCTGACATGTTTTACATCGTGCGCTGCTTATTCGTAGCTCCAATGCGGCTCCCGCTCAGGTGTCTCTTTCCAGCCACATGCTGACGGTCTCCTGCTCTTGGCTCCTGGCTCGGCACCAGCTCCTGGAACCTGGAACTCGATATCTAACGTGCGGTGTGCATCTCGTGGTGGACCGCCCAGAAGTCTAATACCCCTGGCGGTACTCAGGATGTGACAGACAGGATTACAATGGTACTGTGTGAGCCTGTTGGAACGCCCACTCACATTGGCATCATAGCTCATACTTGCTGTACCTAACTTTAAACCAGTGTTTCTCAACTCCAGTCCTCAAGGCCCCCCAACAGGTCAGGCTTTCAGGATTTCCATTATTTTGCACAGGTGATTTGATCAGTTTCACTGCCTTAGTAATTCCCACAGCCTTTTCATCGGAGGGAAATCCTGAAAACATGACCTGTTGGGGGGGCTTGAGGACTGGAGTTGAGAAACACTGCTTTAAACCAACAGAAAGAGAATTGTTAGATAGCCCTTTATCCTTGGAAGAGCTAAAACAAGCAGTATCTCAAACTCAATAATAAAACTCCAGGGCAAGATGGCCTGCCTACAGAAATTCATAAAAAATATGAACAGATTTTATTACCTGAACTTCTGGAAGTATTAAATGAGGCCTTCAGAATGCAAAGTCTGCCAGTTTCAATGCAGGAAACAATAATAATAATAGTGGTTCCAAAACAGGGTAAAAATCCATTAATGCCAGAATCTTATCGACCTATATCTCTCCTCACATCAGACGCAAATATCTTAGTGAGGGTGCTCGTAAATAGACTATCTAGATACATTAATACTCTAATTCATGGAGACCCAACTGGCTTTTGCTCCCTTAGGAGCAGTATCAATAAACATCTGCTGACTTTTTTAAAATATGAACCCATGGGCAAATTAGGCACAAGAGCTATACTGTACCTGAATGCCCATAAAGCTTTTGATACGATGGAGTGGGAGTATTTATGGGCTGTACTTACCGCCTTTGGTATAGGGCCTGGCTTCTTGACATGGTTAAGAATGATGTATGACGAACCTAAGTCGTGGTTAGGAAATAATAACACCCTAGCCTCGTCTTTTTCACTTTCCAGAATTATGGTATTATGGGGTTTGGTCATACAGGAAGAGAGTAGGGATGAGCCGAACACCCCCGCGTTCGGTTTGCACCAGAACCATCGAACAGACCGACTGTACGCGCGAACATTTAGAACCCCATTAAAGTCTATGGGACTCGAACGTTCGAATTAAAAAACGCTAATTTTAAAGACCAATATTCAAGTTATTGTTGGAAAACGTCTTTGAGAACCTGAATCTTGCCCCAGGGAACATGTATCAATGGAAAAAAATGTAAAGGACTTTTTTTTTCCATTGATACATGTTCCCTCGGCAAAGACTCGGGTTCTCAAAGATGTTTTCACAGGCAAACTATAGACACCCAGCAGGTACAATATTTAAAGGATTTTTTTTTTAAGTTAAGCATCATTAAAATCACTGCTCCAGGAGCAGTGATTTTATTGATGCTTAAAAAAAAAAAAAAAAAAAAAAATTCCTTTAAATATTGTACCTGCTGGGTGTGATAACATCTTTAAATAGCACAATCACCTGCCTGCCAGTAAATTAAGAAGAAATGATCTATCTAAGCTATACAGTGTATAAATATATGTACAACTCCTAGGGATGTATATATATTCTCTACACTCGACACACTGTAAGTTAAGCTAAACTGACTAGCCTGCCTGCCTGCTCTATCTAGCTATCTAAAAAGACAATCTCTCTCTGTCTCTCTGACTGCTTTCATTAACAAGCCAGAACACACTACACGAGGCCGCCCAGCAGGCGGCCTTATATAGTGTGGGGCATGTGCTAAAGCCCTGAGCCATAATTGGCCAAAGCCACCCAGGCTTTGGCCAATTATGGCTCTTCGTTTTTTGCGCGCTGTGATTGGCCAAGCATGCGGGACATACAGCATGCTTGGCCAATCATCAGCACGCAATGCCGCAGTGAATTATGGGCCATTTTGCGTCACTCAAATTTGGCGCGAACGACCACTTTTGTTCGAATTTCACCGAATGTACGAACAGACAATGTTCGAGTCGAATATACGCTCATATCGAACGCGAAACTCATCCCTAGAAGAGAGGATAAAATGGCCCCATATGCAGACAACACCCTTGTTTTTTGAGTGGATACTACAAATTCATTAATAGAACTGATGAGCCTCATCTCTACATTTGTGCTTTTTTTAGGCTTGCGGATTAACTGGGAGAAATCAATACCATTAGATGATCTAAATATGCCCCTACCAGAAACAACTTCAAAAATTTTAAATAAGTATACAGTGAAATATTTTGGTGTAGAGGATTCCCAAAATGTAAAGGACTATATTGAATCTCAAACCACTATTGGTTAAATTTGCGGATAAATTTAGGAGTTGGTGTAAGATAGTGATTGGTAGAGCCAACCTTATTAAAATTATATGGATGATATGAATTGCTTCCTATACTACATACCTCCCCTAAATGGATTACATTGTTTTGGTTTAGGAAGATAGATTCTCTTTGTCGAAAACATATCAGGCGGAAAAAAACTACCCCGTATTAAACTAACTAAATTAATGCTAGCCAAAGACGCAGGGGGGCTTGCTATTGGCAGGAAATGAAAAACATTACAAGTGATAAGGGTTATAGGACTCTAATGCCGCGTACACACGATCATTTTTCAGGTTGTAAAAAATGACTATTTTTTATGTCATTAAAAACGATTGTTTGTGGGCTTCAGAGCATTTTTTCGGGTTCTGAAAAAAGGGCAAACAAAATTCGAACATGCTTTATTTTTTCACAATGTTTTTAACGTTGCCGTTTTTCGGGTTGGAAAAAAATGGTCGTGTGTGGGCTTTAACGACGTGAAAAGCTCAGAAGCAAGTTATGAGACGGGAGCTCTCGTTCTGGTAAAACTAACGTTCGCAATGGAGTAAGCACATTTATCACGCTGTAACAGACAGAAAATCGCGAATCCACTTTTACTAACACAAAATCAGCTAAAGCAGCCCAAAGGGTGGCGTCATCTGAATGGAACTTCCCATTTATAGTGCCGTCGTACGTGTTGTACGTCACCGTGCTTTGCTAGAGCATTTTTTTTCAAGATCGTGTGTAGGCAAGGCCGTTTTAATGATTGGGTTGAAAAAAAACAAGTTTTTTTTAGAGCCTGAAAAACATAGTTTTTTACAAACCGAAAAATTATTGTGTGTACGTGGCATTGCTCCACTATGGAATAACTCTAGCTATGGGGAATTTAAGAAACTGGAAGAATTTGATTGGTGGAAGTCTACCTTATTGCATAGATCCTATTGCATAGACTTTACAACCACTTTAAACATGGTCATTGCGAACAGGATAAATAAACATTTAATAAACATTTAACATTAATTAAGTTCATAGTTTTTACAATAGTCTTTCTCAACCTTTTGAACATGGAGGAACCCTTGAAAATATATTTGGGTCTCAGGGAACCCTTATTAATAATTATTTATAAATAAATGTAACACCATAATCCATAATGTACACAGAAAAAAGTGTTGAAAATAGAATATCAGACTGTACAGACCAGAAAACGAGCATATGCTAAAAGTAGTAAAAAATTACATATTTTATTGAAATGTCAAAATTTTAAAATAATTGTTGATGCCAACATATACTGTACATTATTATTAAAAGGAAAAAGTGACAGGATAAATTACGGTGCAAATTTGTATGTAGAAGGTAATAATGAGAAAGCGTAAACTCTTTCTTAAAAAATTACAAAAAGATACTTTATTAATTTTTACACAAATTCATAGAAAAATACAAATTTAAAAAAAGTACATGGACAATCAGGTGGAATTAAATCTGTGGGTTAACAAGACGCATCATTCAGTTGGAAAATAAGGATGCACATAATGGGAAATTTGCATAAACCCAACGTTTCGCTGACTTCCACTTCCTCAGGGGAGAGAGCGATGTCCAATCAGAATGTGCAACTAGAGAATATATACAAAAACAAAATAGTGTTAGCCATTATAATATAGCACAGTAATATATACAACAGACAATAAGTAATACTCTCGAGTAACATAATGTGAAATAATGGTTCCTAAATTTCCGAAACACACCAAGGCTTACCCACAGAGTGTCCACAGCTATAACTTGTACCAGAGGCCTCATCAAGGTAGGGCCAGCGCGTATCCCTGCAAGCAGCAGGAAAAGTTGTATTTTGGTCACAAAAGAACGGTCAGTGGGGGGTTAAGGTGCACGTGAGAAATTAATAAATAATTAAAGCAGTATCAAAAAAGTATAGTATGGCCAAAGTGTTAAATGATATAGACTTGACACTAATTTCTTATTATTATTAATTTCTCACGTGCACCTTAACCCCCCACTGACCGTTCTTTTGTGACCAAAATACAACTTTTCCTGCTGCTTGCAGGGATACGTGCTGGCCCTACCTTGATGACGCCCTGGTACATGTTATAGCTGTGGACACTCTGTGGGTCAGCCTTGGTGTGTTTCGGAAATTTAGGAACCATTATTTCACATTATGTTACTCGAGAGTATTACTTATTGTCTGTTGTATATATTACTGTGCTATATTATAATGGCTAACACTATTTTGTTTTTGTATATATTCTCTAGTTGCACATTCTGATTGGACATCGCTCTCTCCCCTGAGGAAGCGGAAGTCCGCGAAACGTTGGGTTTATGCGATTTCCCATTATGTGCATCCTTATTTTCCAACTGAATGATGCGTCTTGTTAACCCACGGATTTAATTCCACCTGATTGTCCATGTACTTTTTTTAAATTTGTATTTTTCTATGATTTCGTGTAAAAATTAATAAAGTATCTTTTTGTAATCTTTTAAGAAAGAGTTTACGCTTTCTCATCATTACCTTCTACTTACAAATTTGCACCGTAATTTATCCTGTCTCTTTTTCCTTTTAATAACCATACTTATTTGGGATTAGGTGCCTTATCTTTTTGGTGATTCTATCTATCTTGGACCATAAATAATTGAATTATACTGTACATCATAACAACACAACAGCTAAATTAGGCAGTTTCCTGCATACTAATCAGAATTAGAGTAATATTAAGGTAGGTCCCCGTGTGTCGACACGTTTCGCCAATATTTGCTTCATCAGAGCTTATGAAGACCATATAGTACTCATCTATGAAAGAAAACATTATACATACATAAACTGTTTAAAACAGGTATTTTAATTTTTGCAACCATTGCACCTCAGTGACAAACCACAGCCGCACACAAGATCTCCCTGGGCGGGCGCTGGAACAACATCCTTTAAAGGCAAATTTGATCAAATATGGGAGTGTAGCGTATATCCTTTTTGATAGAGATACAGTATATGCTGTGTGTGTGTATATATATAATATATAATTATTAAGCAATAGATCAAAGACTTTTCTATTTTTGTTTTAAAAGCATATTATGCAAATTCACTACATCACTCCCTACTTAATGCTGAACCTATATTTATTGAACATTGCGATTGTTCCTTACCCCCGATGATTGAACTTTCTTCTGTGGTTTGATCCATGGTAAGTGTCTTACTCATTACACCTATCTGGCCAAAATAGGGAGTGAACAAATGAATATATAAATATATATATATATATATATATATATATATATATATATATATATATATATATATGAAAAAAAAAATTTACTAGCGCTCTCTGACTGTTTAGGGTGACACCTATCCGCTTGATCTCTCCTTTTTTTTGCTCCACCACCCACCCAGGGAGATTTTGTGTGTGGGTGTGGTTTGTCACTGAGGTGGGTTCCACACGTTAAGTATATGGTTGCAATGGTAATAAACCCGGTTTAAAACTGTGTATGTATGTAAATAATGTTGTAAATTATACGGTTTTCTTTCATAGATGAGTATGAGTATATGGTCTTCATTAGGGATGAGCCGAACAGCCCCGTGTTCGGTTCGCACCAGAACCTTCGAACGGACCTCACGTTCGCGCAAACTTATCGAACCCCATTGATGTCTATGGGACTCGAACGTTCAAATTCAAAAGTCATAATTTTAAAGCCCAATATACAAGTTATTGTCAGAAAACATAAGAACGGAAGTGAGCTGCGCTTAGGATAGTATAAAAAGAGAATAGGATATGTATTGGACTGCAGCCCCCCTAAATATAACAACCCTAAGGAAGTATAGTGGAAAAATGTGAGGATGAGTGGGGGTGGTGGCGCTGTCGTAAATGGGTTGAGAGTCTGGGCCAGTTAGTATCCCACACTATGGGTGGGTGTGGCCTAAAGGGGCAACCTTCCCCGTCTGGTAATTGGTGTTGGCAGTGTTCGTCTAGACCCCAGTAGAATAGAGGTGACTAGATGTAACCACCTTAAACAGTGGAAAAATGTGGGTGTCACCAATATGTATTATGAAACGATATAAACTCATATGTTACAACAGGATATAAGAGCATACATCTGATAGTACATAGCTCAGGTGAAAAACCGTGACATCAAATAGGAAAAATAAATAATAGTAGTAATGAAATAAGGACTCCAAAACTTAGTGGGACCGATCACTAGCAATTAAAAAGCAGATGGTCCCCTACATATAAGGGTAAAACCCAATGGGGGCCTCGGGAAGCACTCTAGTGGGGGTAGAACCAAAAGGTGGACACAATCGGCAATCAGGAAGTCCAAAATAAGTCCATAAGTCCATGTAACATAATAAAATAAAATCGCTGTAACAATGTTTAGTCCAAGGTGCACCTAGGTGGATCGGTGATCATAAGCAATACATTAGGTGATCCTCGCAGTGGGTCCGGTGCTTCCCCTTATGGTTCCCCACTCACCAGAGGCATCCACCCCTGCTGGGGTAGAATGCGTATAATTAATCTGTTCCTCTGTGCTGTTTCCTCGTGCCTGGGTTTCTGATGTGTCTCTTGGGTCCAGATGGCTCTATTCCGTAAAGCTTTTGAATTCCAAAAAATGTCTGGAGCCGCCCCTGCCAATCAGACCACAGACCAGAAAACATGTTTGAGGATCCGGGTCTTGCCAGGTTTTTTTTGGTGTTTTTTCTGGAGCAGCGTATTTAATGATGCTTAAAGTGAAAAAAAAAAGAAAAATTCCTTAAAATATCATACCTGCTGGGTGTCTATAGTAGTGGCACGTGTTTAGAACTGTAGATAGAGGCTCCTGCGCTACCGAGGGGGGTGGTGGAGTGGGATGGAGTCACTGCTGCAAACACCTGACACTCTGTCCTGGGCAGAGAGAAGTAGCAAATGGAAAAACAAGGGGGGTGGTGTCTGCGCTGTGAAAAGTGGGTGAAATCCAAGGGTGGTACGGGAATAAATCCCTGGGCTGGTGAACGTGGGGGAGGGGGGGGGTGGTGTTTTTAGAACAGAGTGATAGCGTACATGAGTATAATGTCAATACGTAAACCGTCAAAATGTAGCACAAAAGATAATATTGAATACTAAACAATGGCAAGTGACAAAAAAGGAGTACAAATTCACAAGCAGTAAAATGTACACAATGTGCTGGTCCAAGTAATGTGAAATCAGGGAGAACTACCGCTAGGGGCGCCCCTGAATGTGTAACACAGTGAACAATACAAATAATAATATATAAATCAGTGAAGAAATGCAAAAAAGTCTCTGAAAGTGTTTCCCAAATGTCCCAGAAGACAGGTTCCAAAGATGTCCCAGAAGACAGTTTCTAAAAGATGGAGGAAATGGTGCCGGGAAAGGACGTGGTACAGTGAACACCTCAGGTGGTCCCTAGCCCCTCACCTCATGGCTATGGCACGGATAGCCAAATAAAACCACCTCTGGCAGGGGGAGGAGGAATATACTTCAATGGACAGAAACGACATCAGCACTCAGCAGTAAGGCATGGAGAAGATACAAAGCAAGTAGGATATGGTGTTATGGAAGTGTCTAAACAGGCAACATCATTCACTCATACATCCACTCACATGGAGGTGATGGATGGTGGGCCTATCTCCCACGAACACCGAGTTCGTCCTAAGTCCTGGATGCACACCTGGCTCAAGGAGCATCAGAGTCCACACGCCTGACGCAGCAAGACCCCCCTGCCATATGCCTCAATGGAGGCGTGTGTACATGGCAGCGTGTGTTCATGGAAGCATGAAATCATATAAATATGTCTCACGCCAAACATGCATACAGCATGTGTGCTCTGGAACGAGCATCTTTGCAAGCAAGCATGCGCTATAAACGTGTTATGCAACAATGTGCACATGAACCCATGCAGACACGTATCTCTATGCAAACACAAGACATCCTGTATTGCATCATTAAGCCGCCATGTGCAACTTTAAAGTAACCATGCATGCGATGCAGCATCTTCCATGCGATCAACATCCTATGCATTTTAAGCACTACTGTGCGGACAAGAACCCTTGTGTGACCAAGGACTCTTGTGTGACCAAGCACCCCTGTGCGTTTCAGCATCCTTATGCACCCAAGCATCTTAATGCGACTTTAGGCATTTCTGTGAAACAAGCCTCTCTATGTGATCAAGTATCCCTGGGTAATCCAGGACTCTGTTGATCCAACAACCATGTGTGATCCAGCTTCTTTTTGCATTCAAGCATCTTTAAGCGATCCTATTAGGCCTTGAGTAATCCAGGACTTGGGTGATCGGGTAATCCTGCGTGATTTAGCATTTTTATGCCTTCAGGCCTCTTTATGCGATTCTAGGCATTTCTGTGGGAACAAGCCTCTTTGCGTGACCAAATATCCTTGGGGGATCAAGGACTTGGGTGATCAGGTAATCCTGTGTGATTCAACCTTTTTATGCATACAAGCATCCTTTATGTGATTCAGCATTTTTATGCGACTTTAGGTACTTTTGTGGAAACAATCCTATTTGTGTGACCAAACATCCTTGGGTAATCCAGGACGCTGATGATCAGGTAACCATGTGTGATCCAGCATCTTTTTTGCATCCAAGCAACTTTATGCGATTTTAGGCATTTCTGTGGAAACAAACCTCTTCTGTGTAACCAAACATCCTTGGGGAAAACAAGGACTTGGGTGATCAGGTAATCATGTGTGATTCAGCATTTTTATGCCTTCAAACGTCTTTATGCGATTCAGCATTTTTATGCATACAAGCATCTTTTATGCGACCTTAGGCACTTTTGTGGAAACAAGCCCTTCTGTGTGACCAAATATCCTTGGGTAATCCAGGATTTGGGTGATCAGGTAACCATGTGTGATACAGTATTTTTATACATACAAACATGCAGCACCATACAGACAGAAACATGTATGCTTATGCGATCCACAATAGAATCTGCTCTGTTACTTGTTTTTATCCCACATGCATTCCAAACTCATGTATCTTATGCAACATGCGGACTGGTAAAGAGGAAATTATCCTCTGCAGATGTGCGTTTCCTCAATTAAGAGACGTTAGCAATGTGTGCCCGCAACTGTGCATCCCTCCGATGCATTTGGTTAGCCTGAAGCCGACACCAGGCTGAGGACTATATGGAGGTCTTACTAGCCACCTAGGAAAACCTCTCTTTACACTCCAAGGAGAAGATAGAGGCTTAGGCGGACTAGACAGAGGGAAGATATATGCAGCATGAATCTCTAAAAATACTGTAGGTGCAATCAGAACCTGTAGGGATTTTGATAGCTTCTCTTTGTTAGGCTGCAGCTTCTGTCTCCTGTCCTCTGACAGTGAAGCTTTATCCCCAGGCCTTCTAATCCCTTTGTTTCAGGATTAAAGCAGGAATAGGGGCACACCCTTTTTTTTTTTTTTTGCTTCTTGTGAGGATGCTGCAAACCTAGCAGTTAACCTCTTGTAGAACTACAAATGTGATGCAAAAAACAAACACATGCAGAGTGACTGCAATGTTGGGGGGAGGCTGCATTGCCTGACAGGTCTGATGGCTCAATCTATGAGCTGTTTAAGTCTCTACAGAGGAGAATAAGGGTCCACCAGGTTCAGGTGGCAATCTCTTTATATTCCTACCCCTGACCTTATTCAATGGGGAGACCAAGTCCTAAGCTAAAAGCAGAGGCACTTAACCCAGGTGCATCAACAGCTGAACTTAGTCTGGCAAACGGAGTAGGCGTCTTATGATTAATCTGTATCAAACTCACACAAGGTGCTTACGCTTGTGTCCCCCTAGCTTTACAGAGCTCTGATGTCCGGGCCCTTTAAAGAGCCTTCTCTGCGACTGCACTTAGCCGGTGAGCACGTGCAACATGGTAGAGCCTGAAGCGATGGAAGTGGGACACACAATAGATCAGCTAACACTTAAGCTTCCATTTTTGGAAAGCATGGTAAGCAAAAACATCAGGCATGTCTTCTACTGCCCATAGTAGTGGAAACACAGATAAGACTTGCAGCTACTCACGGAAGACAATCCTTAGTATAGGATTAAGGGCATATTTTTTTATTTATTTTTTATTTTTATTTTTTTATGTACCGGCCCCTTCAAGGGGAGATATATAGGTACTGCAGCCATCCTGTCTAACAGACATGGTGGGCCAGGCTGCATGCCGGCTAGGGGAGGTATATGGGTGCCCTGAGCCATCCTGTCTCAGAAGATATAGTGGTTTACATTGCCCATGCATAGAAGCATAATATAGGCGAGACCCAAAGTCCCCCACGGAGGACCTACTGTCGAACCAAGTCCTGTAGGCCCTCCTCTTACCTTCTCCACGCTGCAGGGTATTGCAAAGCAAGAGGCCCAATCTTCCCCCTTCACCGTGGGTATTGTCTTAGACCTTCAGGGACCGGGTCCATGGCAGGAACACCAACTCCCCTGGACCTATATAGCATCCTGGCAGCAGAAAAAAACATTTGGTCCTTGGAGGGCACAAAGTTCTGGAACCCAGGATCCAGCCCTCCGCAGAGAGGCATTATAGGCTAAACCTCGTTCTTCGTACCGAGGCCCGGCTACCGTCCACTTTGGCTATGAAGCACCTTGGACGGATCCAGATTTATGGAGGTTTTTTACATCCAGCATGGATCCCTCCAGTGGAGCTCCTAAGAGCACATGTCCATTCGTGACCAACACCTTAGACACTGATGAAAAAACTGAGGAGCTCCCAGTATGGGAGGGGTTATATAGGGAAGGAACTTCCTGTGTAGTTAATTACACCAGTGTCCACACCTAAAGGTAGACTCTATAACCCACATAGTAATGGATTGCTGCTCTGTGTCCCGTGATGTACGATAAAGAAATTGTTATTACACGCCCCTGTTAAACAGGGGCAGAAAAATTGGGCCTTAGTCACTGGTGGCGATGCCCAGAACCAACAATCTTCATACTAGCTATCGGCAAGATCATTGAGGAGGAAAAGGATATTCAGTCAGCATAACAGGATAGTCAATCGTCATTAGCATAAGCAGTCTCCAAAGGATCTGATACTTCCAAAAAATGATTCAGTTACATAGGCATCAGGTGCTTGGTAGCTGGTGTTGATCCAAGCCTGATTCATTTTTATGAAGGTCAGTCGATCAACGAAGTCGGTGAATAGAAGAACCCTGTGATTGGTCACAAAGCCTCCAGCAGCACTGAATGTGCGTTCTGAAAGAACGCTGGATGCAGGACAAGCCAGTAGCTCAATTGCATACTGTGCAAGCTCTGGCCAGTGATCCATCCTCAAGACCCAGTAAGCCAGAGGATTTTCGGTGGGGAATGTGTCCAAGTCTGATTTTGCCCCTATGTATTCCCGCACCATGTAAACCAGACGCTGGCGATGGTTGCTGGAACCGGTCATACCTTGGGGCTGCAGACTAAAAAATTGTCTGAACGCATCGGTCAGACGGCCACCTTCTCCACCGCTTCTTCTGTGACTCACCGAAGCCTCAGCAACACGTTGTCCAGGACCAGGATTTGGTATCCCCCAGGTTCCGGGAACGCATTTCACAAACCTTTCTGCAAGGCCTCCCGAAGATGTTTCATCTTCTGCTCCCTCTGTGACGGCAAGATAAGGTCCGCAACCTTACTCCTGTAACGTGGATCAAGGAGAGTTGCCAGCTAGTAATGACCCCTCTCCTTGATAACACGAATATGAGGATCCTTAGGCAGGCTTTGCAGGATCAGGGAGGCCATGCAGCGTAGGTTCACTGAGGTATTCGGGGCACAGTCCTCTGGGTCACTGAGGACGACAGGATCCGCAGCCACCTCATCCCAGCCACGTAAAAGTCCATGGGTTCCTTGGGACTGTAAATTATCTCTTGAAGACTGCTGGTGCTGATGCTGAGTGCTAGGCTCCACCTCCATGCTGATGATACAATCAACCTCCTCCTTCTCCTCCTCCTCCTTGTCCTCTTCCTGTGTGCTAGGCGGGCAAGCAGGGCCACTGTCTGGATAAAGGGGGCCTTGAGAAGTAAGGAAGTCCTCCTCTTCCTCCCTCTGTTCTTCCTCAAGGGCCCTGTCCATTATTCTACGTAGCGTGTGCTCCAACATGTGAATAAGAGGGACAGTCTCACTGATGCATGCACTGTGACTGCTTACCATCCTCGTGGCCTCCTCAAATGGTGACAGGACAGTGCATGCATCCCTGATCAAGGCCCACTGGCGTGGGGAAAAAAACCTAGCTCCCCTGACCCAGTTCTGCTGCCATATTGGCACAGGTACTCATTGATGGCCCGCTGCTGTGTGTGCAGCCGCTGAAGCATGGCCAACGTAGAGTTCCATCTGGTGGGCATGTCACAGATTAGGCAGTTCTTGGGCAGGTTGTATTCCCTTTGGAGGTCAGTCAGCCGAGCAGTGGCATTATATGACCTCCGGAAATGCACACAGACTTTCCTGGCCTGCTTCAGGACATCCTGTAAGCCCGGGTACCTGCCCAAAAACTGCTGCACCACCAAATTGAGGACATGCGCAAAACAGGGCACGTGGGTGAGTTTTCCCTGTCGCAGGGCAGAGAGGAAGTTGGTGCCATTATCGCTGATCACCATTCCAGGCTTCAGCTGGCGTGGCGTCAACCACCTCTGAGCCTGACCCTGCAGAGCTGACAAAACCTCTTCCCCAGTGTGGCTCCTGTCTCCCAAGCACACCAGCTCTAGCAACGCATGGCATCTCTTGGCCTGCATTCCTGCGTAGCCCCTCGTACGCCTACGGAGCACGGCTGGTTCTGAGAAAACATCACCACAGGAAGAGGTCACAGAGGAAGAAGAGGAGGGGGTGGAGGAGAGAGGTGTGTCACAAACAGTAGTAGTGCTTTGGAGGCGTGGTGGCAGAACAACCTCCAACTACTGGACCTTGCTCTGCGTCCTTCCCAACTGCCAGCAGAGTCACCCAATGCACCATAAAAGACAGGTAATGTCCCTGTCCATGCCTGCTGGACCATGAGTCAGCGGTAAGATGCACCTTACCACTTACCGCCCTGTCCAGCGAGGCATGGACATTGCCTTCCACATGGTGGTAGAGAGCCGGAATTACCTTCCGTGAGAAAAAGTGGAGTTTGGGAACATGCCACTGAGGTACCGCACATTCCACAAACTCACGGAAGGGGGCAGAATCTACCAACTGAAAAGGCAGCACTTGAAGTGCTAGCAATTTCGCTAAGGTAGCATTCAACCGCTGGGCTTGTGGGTGGCTGGGAGAGTACTTCTTCCGGCGCTGCAGCAGCTGGGGCAGGGAAATTTGGCTGGTACAATCTGACATTGGTGTACCGATAGTAGATTTCCCGCATTTACTAATAGGTTGTGACACACCTAATTCTGCACCTTCAGTCCTATCAGTACAGGCTTCAGAGAGGACTGAGGGTATAGTGGGGTTGGAGATCCCAGCTGATGAGGGGCAAGGGGAGGTCCACTTTATTCTTTGGTGTGGGTCTTTCAGGTATGCTTGCCAACGAACTGCATGGCAGGTCGACATATGTCTGGTCAAGCATGTGGTGCCCAAGCGGGTGATGTTTTGGCCACGCGAGATACGCTTGAGAAATATGTTGCAAATAACAACGGTGCGATCTGATGCACATGTCTCAAAAAAGGCCCACACCAAAGAACTTTTGCAGTAACGCTGAGATACAGCAGCGCCCTGCACAGGCGTAGCTCTGCAATGTAATGCAGTTGGTGTGCTGCCCTTAAGCTGTGCCCTGGAGGGCATCCTGCCTCTTTGGAGATGTGCCTGTGCCTCCTCCTCCTCTTCCTATCAGGCACCCACGTAGAGTCAGTGACCTCATCATCCCCTCCACCCCCTCTCTCTGGGCTCACATTACTGCCTTCCTCTATCTGTGTTCCATCATTGAAGCCTTCAAAACGCTGCGCATCTTCAGGCAGGATGTACCCAACGCTGTGTTGAAACAGTTTGGGGGACTCCTCAGGAGGACATGGTGGGACTAGGGAAGGAGTAAGTGATGCCATTGAGCAGAGGGAAGAGGATGCCTTGGCAGCTAATTTGCCAGACAAAGTACCCTGAGCCTGGGTGAGAGAGGATGTGGAGGATGAGGATGGATTGGTCATCCACTCTACCAATTTGTCTGTATGTTGAGGCTCAACAAGGCCAGCTCCCGAAAAGAAGGACGAGCGTGTGCAACGGCCACGTGCTGAAGAGGATGCACCGTGTCCACCACCAGCACTGTTGCCTCTAGATGCAGAGCCTGCTTGCCCTTGTGACTCTCTGCCTCTCTTTTTTGTCCTTCCAGACATTATAATGACCTGCAGAGGACAAAATCAGCACACACACCTCGTAGCTTTAGGTGCAAACTGCAGAGGACACGCGGAGTACACACCAAGTAGCTTTATGTGCAAACTAATGAGCACACTTGCAGTACACACCAAGTAGGTTTAGGTGCAAACTATACAGCACAAGTGCAGTAACCTCCAAGTACGTTTAGGTGCAAACTATACAGCACAAGTGCAGTAAACTACAAGTAGGTTTAAGGGCAAACTATACAGCACAAGTGCAGTAAACACCTGGTACGTTTAAGTGCAAACTATACAGCACAAGTACAGTCAACTACAAGTAGGTTTAAGTGCAAACTATACAGCACACGGGTAATAAAACACATTAGAAGACTGCAACTAGCACAATCAACTGCCCGACAAATAGGAATAGCTGATCTAGCTAAACTATACAGTGTATAAATATATGTACAACTCCTGGGATGTATATATATCCTCTACACACTGTAAATTTAACTAAACTGACTAGTCTGCCTGCTCTATCTATCTATCTATCTAGTAAAAAATAAACTCTCTCTCTCTCTAGGACTGATTTTTTCGTTAACACCGCCGCAACACACTATACAAGGCCGCCAGGTAGGCGGCCTTTTATAGTGTGGGGCGTGTGATAAAGCCCTGAGCCATATATGGCCAAAGCCACCCTGGCTTTGGCCAATTATTGCTCTCCGTTTTTTGTGCGCTGTGATTGGCCAAGCATGTGGGTCATAGTGCATGCTTGGCCAATCATCAGCGCGCAATGCCGCAGTGAATTATGGGCCGTGACGCGTCACTCGAATTTGGCGTGAATGACCCCTTTTGTTCGAATTTCGACGAATAATCGAACAGTCAATGTTTGATTCGAACATGGGTTCGAGTCGAACGCGAAGCTCATCCCTAGTCTTCATATGAGCCCTGATGAAGCAAATATTGGAAAAACACATTGGCACATGAGGATCTAACTTACTAGGACTCTAATTCTTGTTAATATGCAGGAAAATGCCTTATTTCTCTATCTTATGTTTTTAAGATGTATATGTTAGCATCAACAATTCTTTTAAAATTATGACATTTCAATAAAATATGTAATTTTTTTAGTATATGCTCCTTTTCTGGCCTGTACAATCCGATACTGATTCCCCCCCCCCTTTTTCTATTATTAATTATTATATCTACAGTACATCTCCCTGTTCATCAGTGTGATGGTCACTGGTAATGCTACTTATATTTGTGGTCAGTGAGAAGAATCCTCCTCTTACAGATAGTGTACAGGACGCCAGTGTTGGGTCCTGGATGGACGCTATATAGCGCCGATTTTTGGAGTATGGGCCATTTGAAACACAGGTTCAGGAGGTCACCCTGAAAGGGGTGAGAAATTCCAGATAGATAAAATGGATCCAGAGAGGACGGGCTTAAAGTCCTCTCTGTCTTCTTTTAATGATATTTGGGGGTCCGGGATTTCGGAGGCTCTGAAGCGACAATTGGGAGGGAAGAGAGCCTCCCCTTCTGACCCCTGGCTTCAGGCACACCAGGGGTTAACAACTTCCAGGAAGTGAGTTAAAAAGAAAGGAAGTACTGACAGAGGGTGGAGTAGTATGGAAGTGAAGCTGTGTCTGCAGGGAAGGACTGGAGGACTTCTTACTGAAACGTATGTGCCTTTCTTTTGTTTGTCTTGCTGTGCTGAAGAGAGACTTTTTCTAATTTATGCTGGAAACAAGCAGGACTTTTGTTGTGGCGTTTTTTCCTGGTGCTGAAGAAAGCATTATTTTGTTTTGTTTTGATCGCAAATAAAAACCCTTTGCTTTACTATTACGGTTTACGCACTTGTCTAGCAGAGCTAAAGAACCCCCAAAGTTCACAATAGCTAAAACGATCATTGATGTCAATGGGAACTTATCCAAAAAAACAAAATTGTTCAAGGAAATCCTAACAACCTGATTTACAGGGTCATTTGAATATCTTTGCATGACTTTGTAAAGAGATTTAAAAATATCACATAGGCAGAGGGGAGCTGAACAACTGTACAAGAGCCTAGTATTGTATTGAGACTGCTGAAAAAAAGTGAGTGCATCTGATATATGGTCATCAATCAAGGCTCTTTCAGACAACTTCTGTCCAGATGCATGTGTTCCAGCAGGCTGCATGTCATTTCTTAGGACGGGCCTCCTATTGGTGACAATGATAGAACATTGGGCACAGCTACTTGCTATATTTTCCACTTTTAGACTTTAGACTTCCCGTCTAAAGCTTGCTATACACACATTTGAAATTTTTCGTTTTAGGAATGTTCCCTAAATTTTTTTAATTGTTAGTGGGATCAAATCAATGTTCGTGTTTTGGAGGAGCAGAATAAAATATTTTTTTTCAATCAAACAAATTATTCAAAACAATCAATTTAACAATCAAAATCAAACAGTGTATATAGTTTACATTCGGGAACATGCATTTATTCCAGAATCTAATGTTAAAAGCAAACATTCGTATTTTTGAATGACATTTGTCCAGTCATTGAATGTACTAAGAATTTTAGTACAAATGTTCATGTATGGTCAGCTTTTGGGTGACTCTACCCTTTACAGTATCTATGGAGGAACAACATAGTCACCCTTGGGCAGCAGTTAACCTACGGGAAGGGTAAGTTTTGATAGATTAGTACATTTCAATATGTTTTAAATAAATGACTAAAGTCCTGTACACACGATCGGTTTGTCTGATGAAAGCAGACCAAATAGAACATGTTTTAAAATATTCCTATGAAAAAAAAAAACAATAGAAAAAAACGAGCGTCTGTGGGGAAATCCATCGGTCAAAAATCCACGCTTCTGAAGACGTATTTACGGAACGTGCGTAAACCGGAAACACGCATGGACGCACGCACATCCGGGTGAGCTAGCTGACACGCAATTTGGAACGCACGCCGTTCCTGCAGTCTGGCGGCATATTACACCTTCAATGTGCTGTGCCTCTAATTAGAAGTTGTTTAATTTTTTAAACTTTTTATGTTGTTTTTATTCCTGTGTGTACTGGTTAATGCTTTAACCCTTGTATGCATATTAACTTTTCTGCATTCCCTGTATGGTTTGGTGGTGGAAATGCAAATAAATCATATATTTTTTCTACATACCACACTATGGTAGTCTGTTTTGTCTCCCGGAGGAACTTGGACCAGTAGGAACTCCTCCCACTGCACATACAGAGGCTTCCACATCGGAGGACAGGACAAACCTAAGGCCCACAGCGTGGAATTATATGCACTTTACCCCTGCAGGGGTGAGTGTTTCGGGTGAGTGGAAACCCTGGTTGGGGGAGCACCGGAGTCAGAGCGGAATCACACATTGCATTTATTGAATACTTATCACGGATTACTGCACTACAAGTGACTTATCTATCGGATGTTATATGTTCTCACATCTTTTTGGGACTGTTTTTTATGAGATTTTTTTATTTTATTTTTGGACACATATTTGTGATGGGACTTGTAACGGAATTACCCGGGACAGACTCAGATTCTCCTATGTCTAGGGTCACCTTATGTCCACTAGGGCCATAGGGTGACAAAGAAATTATATCATATATTACATGAGATGGGACATTAATAATAATTCATATTGCAGGACTGGCATATTACAAGGGGTCCATATTGACACCTGTTACACAGGAGAGGGACATTACAAGCTTATTCAATGCTTAGCTCCGGCTATTGAAATGTTAAGTGACCCGGCTTGTGAAAGACATTTCATTCTTTTGAAAGGTGTTAATTGCATCTACTCCTAGACCGTACAGTCTATGGTACAAAGGTGTCAAACCCCTTTAGAGATGTATATCTAGATATAGTGATTGAGGTTCCTTGTATATGTGTGAAGATTATCTGTGATTGTGTATTATTCAAAAGGGAAAATCATTGTGTAATTGTAGTTTGGAATGTGACAGATCTGTCAGTATTGGTGCCGACATGTCTACATAATTATCTTACCTGAATGCCTTTTAGAATGTGATTGAAGCCCCCCATGGTGTGAAGGGGGTGGAGATTGTATTGTCCTGTGATTACTGCCACATGCTTGTAAACTGTATAAGAAGCTTAGAAAATACCATTAAAGTGTTCATATCTTTGGAAGCAAGTGCAGAGCTGAGTCTCGTCTTGATTATGGGAAATGATATGGATCGTGTATGCAGTATTGTCAGAGTGTGTCGGATAAGCTTGTCGTGGGTGGATGGAAGGTCGTAAACAGTGGTGACCGTTACAGGACTATTGGATATTATTGCTTAACCACTTCCATACCAGGCACTTACGCACCTTCCCGCCCAAGCCAATTTTCAGCTTTCAGCACTGTCGCACTTTGAATGACAATTGCGCGGTCATGCTACACTGTACCCAAACAAAATTGCCGTCCTTTTTTCCCCACAAACAGAGCTTTCTTTTGGTGGTATTTGATCACCTCTGCGGTTTTTATTTTTTGCGCAACAACTAATAAAAGACTGAAAATTTAGAAAAAAAAAAAATTTTTATTTTTTTCTGTTAACTTTTTTGTAAATAAGTATGTTTTCTCTTTCAATTACGGGCACTTATATGGCGGCACTAATGGGCACTGATGAGGTAGTACTGATGGGCACCGATGAGGTGGCACTGATGGGCACTGATAGGCGGCGCTGGTATGCGGCACTGATGGGCACTCATAGGTGGCACTGATGGGCACTCATAGGTGGCACTGATGGGCACTCATAGGCGGCACTGATGGGCACTCATAGGCAGCACTGATGGGCACTCATAGGCGGCACTGATGGGCACTTATAGGCGGCACTGATGGGCACTCATAGATGGCACTGGGAACTCATAGGCGGCACAGAATGGCACTCATGGGTGGCACTTATGGGTGGCACTGATGGGTACTTATGGGTTCATAGGTGGGCACTGGGCATGGATTGGCACTGAAGGACACTGTGGGGTGGCACTGATGTACTTTGAGGGGTGGCACTGATGTATATGTTGCCAGTCAGTGCCCATGTGTGGGCACTGACTGGCATCTTTCTTTTTTTTTTTAACCTGAATTTTTTTTTTTATCCTGTTGTTTTTTTTTTTCCTTTTTTTTTTTTTCTTTGCCCTGCCAGTGTGGGCATCCCTGGTGGTCTAGTGTGGGCATACAAGGGGGGCTGCACTGATAAACAATCAGAGCGAACCCCCCCTGTCAGGAGAGCCGCCGATCGGCTCTCCTGTACTCGCGTCTGTCAGACGCGAGTGAGGAAGAGCCGTCGGTGGCTCTTCCTGTTTACATCGTGATCAGCCGTGATTGGACACGGCTGATCACGTGGTAGCGAGCCTCCTCCGGAGACTCGTTACCGAGATCGGTGATGCAGGGTGTCAGACTGACACCCCGCATCAGTGATCGCCGCGCTGAGCGCCCCCACGGGCGCGCGCGGCATGAAGTCGTGCTGGACGTTTGAGAACGAGCAGTCACGATTTCATAACCACTTCCCGGACGTAAATTTGCTATTGGCCGGGCGGGAAGTGGTTAATTTTGGTTACTTTTATCTACATTTTTCATATTCCAGCTTTATCAGTTGGTTAGCAGTGCGCATATTTATGCACATCTATGAGCATAAGTGTATTTACAAGTTTTGTTTTGCTACACACATTTAGTAGTGGATTAATGGTATATTACTTTATATATTTGTTTGCCATTACTATAAGCACCTGCACTAGAGGTTCATTTATTGTATTTAGGCGCATATTGATGCACATGACCTATTCCCATCCAGGCCCCAGTCTCATTAACGGGAACCACATCAGTCAGATTAAGGTGGCCTAAAGACTATAGGACCTTTTTATTTATCCTTTTATTTACATTTATTGTTTATTTTGGATCTGTCACGATATCATCACAAGTGGATTATTGATACATTACCTTATATTTTAGAGGTAAATATGTCTTTATTGCTTTTTGAACAGAAAGATACAACACATATTATCATCAGGTGTCTACAATAAAAGAAGGTACATAGCAATACGTACTGTCTGAAACACTGCATAAGGGAAGTCCATCGCAAGTCTAGCAGATTCGCCCCCTACATCGGGTGGCTAACGATGTGTGATATGGAAAAACAAGGAGGACTGATGAAACATAAAGCAGTAGAACCATATCTGAACATTAGGGAAGAGATGAGGAGAGAAAGTTAGTAAGGAGAGAGGAAAGGGAAGAAAAGACAAGTGGGGGGGGGGAGAGGGGGAACAACCGATAACCGAACGGGCCACAACACTTGAGCTACATGAAATATACGTGGATTGAGCTTCAGGGCTGATTTTGAGGTGTTAGTAACGCCTTTAGAGAGTCAGAGGTAGAATAATCAATCCATAAGAGCCACGGGGTCCTAAATTTATCATAAGTGTCACCGTCTAAGGCTAACATCTCCTCCATTCGCATGATTTCATTAACGATAGAGACCCACAGGGACAACGGAGGGGTAGAGGTAGATTTCCAAAATAGGGGGATAAGTTGCCTTGCGGCTGACAGAAAGAAACGTAAGAAGGTACCCTTCTGTGAAGCTATGGAACCAGGTAACATGGACAGCATGGCTACTTCTGGTGAGGGTGTCAGGGGTCGATCATAGAGCTTACTATATATGGCAAAGACCTGAGACCAAAGGGGCTGAATGGCCGGACACTTCCACCAAATATAGAGGTAGCTACCATCTATCGAGCCGCATCTCCAACATACTGGGGGCACAGATGGAAATATTTTATGTAAAGAGTGAGGGTCCCTGTACCATCGAGAGAGGAGCTTAAAGTTTTTCTCCTGAGAGTAACAGGAGACAGATGACTTGTGAGTGAAGTAGTACGATTTCTGCCAATCCGTTATATGGAGTTCCTTTCCCAAACCTGTGGACCACTTCCTTGTGTAGGAGGGGGGTTGATCATGTATTAGTGCGTGCAGCAGTGTGTACATAGAGGATAGCAAATGTCTTTGTGTTTCTGAGCGAGAGCACAGCTGTTCAATGCTCGTTAGGGGTCTGAGTCTGAGACGAGGAAAATAAGTCCGAGCAGAAGGAGGATATGCGTAAGGTCGTGAGCCAATTACGATGGTCCATAGGCAGAACAGGGGAGCCGGAAGCGGGATGTATAAATGAGCTCGCTATGGGCCAGGCAGGACGGGAGTATGGACCCACCGTGTGGGAACCTAGTCCCCGCTTGTATACACCGCTCCTTGTCAACAATCCAGCCAAGAACGGACATTCCTGATTCAACGCTGTGCCAGCACTCTTCACCTTCAAGCAGTGATATATTCTGCATTTTTCAAGCCTCTGATCCGATGCTCTCCATAGCCTGCACATACCTGACTGCCAGCCTTTTCATCTCCTGCTGCTGCCTTATCTTATGTAAGTGCTGGATATGTCCTATTTGTTATTAAACCTTATTAAATAACCTAGAGGCGCTTTCTCCTTTCTTTTCTTTTTTCATGTATATTGGAGTTGACTTCACTCTTGGATAAGCAGCCCTGGTTGTCTACAATAACTAAATCCACTCATCAATTACCTCTCTATAAAATATGGATTTTTGTTACGGATTCTATGGATACAAACAACTGAAACACTATAGACATTCTTGCTAATGTATTCCTGTACTAACCAGTTATTACTTTCTATTATTATTTATTAGTGAACATTCTGAGCGCTGTATTTCTGTTTTATTTTACCTGAGGTAGTACAGGGTGGTCGAAAAGGAACGTAAGTAGTGATGGATCAGTGGACAATAAGGGAAGCAATCCCTTCCTGTACCACAGCTGTAGGGCGGCTGTTATCAACAGAGAAGCATCAGAAAGTAGCTGTAGGTGATGTTCATAACCCCAAAGCAAGGCTTGGAGATCAAAAACTGATAAATCCTGTTCCACCATGGTGGACGCTTTAGGGAAGGGACGAGGGAACCATTCTAACACCCTGGATAACAATGCAGCAGGGAAGGTGGAGAAGATCTTTGAGCTGAACTTTCCACTCCTCTTACAGAAAGTAAAGATCTTATTGGATAAGTGGAACCAGGGTTTTCATAGCTGGCTAGGATGCTGCAATATTATCAAGATGAACATACTCCCGAAAATGTTGTATTTATTACAAACATTACCAAAACATATTCCATAAAAGTATTTTAAACAGTGTCAGAGAATGATCTTTGAGTTCATATGGGCACATAAGAACCCCCGCATACATAGGAAACAACTAATGAGCACTAAGCAGCAGGGAGGACTGGGAGTCCCAGATATAAGGAAATATTACTACGCAACACATCTGAACAGGCTAATAGACTGAAATAGGCATTCAGATACAAAGCTATGGGTACAAATCGAACAGGCACAATTTAAAACACCTCTAGAAAGAGCACCATGGTGGTTTGCCTCACTCCCTAAAGAAATGAATAAAAATCCAATAGTGGGTAACACGGTGAGGATCTGTGCAGCAGCACTACCTATGATGGGCATCGAGCCCAGGACCTCCCCACTATACCCAGTGATAGGTAACCCCCTCTTCCCATCGTGATACGAAGACGGAGCATTCCGGCAGTTGAGAAAAAGAGAGTGTACACAAGTAGCAAGGTATATCCACATGGGAAGATGGGTAACCATAGCGGAACTGATGGAAATAGGAAATGTATTCCGTTTTTGAAATTCTGGAATGCACTTCAGATAGTTCGCTTCCTGAACACTTTGCCAAATCCAGAGAGCTTTGAAAGACCACTCATGAAATTTCGAGAAAATATAATAGTAATGAACAAGGAACATTACTACATAGTCTTTCAATAAGCTATGAGTTATTAGTGCGATCAGGAGGTTGCCCTCTAAGGTGCGTTTAAGAACGAGAAAGGGAATTGGAGAAGTCCTTCAGTCCGGAACAGCGACAATGCATATACAGGCGAACACACGAAACATCAATATGTGTGAGAATACTAGAGACAAACTATAAGATCTTCACGAGATGGTATAGGACACCAGAAAGGCTAAGCAAAATTTTTGCAGAGGTATCAGATAAATGCTGGAGGTGCCAGGGAAGCAAAGGAATGATGATACACATATTCTGGGAGTGCCCAATGCTAAGGAGTTTTTGGGCAGAGATTAAAAGAGCTCTACAGTTTTGCTCAGATTATGAGATTCCGGAAAATCCGGAATTCTATCTTCTGCATTTAAACCAAATACCAGAAAAAGCCTATAGGGAAATTATTATATGCCATCTATTATATGCCGCTAAGGCCTGTATAACGAAAAGGTGGAAGTCACCAGTTCCACCAACAGTGGAGATGTGGATAAGTAAAGTTAAGGAAATAAGCAAATAAGAAGAGTTAGGCCTCGTACACACGAGGCAATCTATCTGTTCAAATCGGTCGGACCGACCGATTTGAACAGATCTGTCTGCTTGGATTTTGGTTTGCTCGCGTGTACACACGAGCAAACCAAAATCCCCGCCAGCAGACAGCGTGCTGACGTGGTGGTGACGTTGACGCCGCCACGTCACCGCACCAGGAAGTAAAACACTTCCGCGCATGCGTCGAAATCATTCGGCGCGTGTGCGAGAAGACATGTCTGCTGGTTAGCATACTAACCAGCAGACATGTCGGGCGGACGGGTTCCCAGCCGACAGATTTCAAAGCATGCTTTGAAATCTGTCGGGTGGCCAAATCCGTCTGTTTGCCCGTACACACGATCGAATCTGTCTGCTGAAACGGTCTAGCAGACCGTTTCCAGCAGACAGATTTACTCGTGTGTACGAGGCCTTAGTTCTGACAACACAATATGAAAGGGGAAAATATTTAAGAACTTGGACTCCCTGAAAGTCCTATATGGAATACAGGGGTGAAGGCTAAGGAGGATAAGGCTGAACAGTATAGAAGGAGCCCGGGAACTTGGATTGAGTATATGTGGGATTTAACCACTTAAGACCCGGACCAAAATGCAGGTAAATGACCAGGCCCCTTTTTGCGATTCGGCACTGCGTCGCTTTAACTGACAATTGCGCGGTCGTGCGACGTGGCTCCCAAACAAAATTTGCGTTCTTTTCTTCCCACAAATAGAGCTTTCTTTTGGTGGTATTTGATCGCCTCTGCGATTTTTTTTTATTTTTTGCGCTATATACAAAAATAGAGCGACATTTTTGAAAAAAAATCAATATTTTTAACTTTTTGTTAAAAAAAAAATCAAAAAAATAATTTAGTCAAACATTTAGGCCAACTTTTTTTAGCCACATGTCTTTAGTAAAAAAAATCACAATAAAAAAAAAAATAGCTACCTAGCGGGAACAGCGACACTAATACAGCGATCAGAAAAATTATCGCTTAGTGACGCTGGCAATAGGGAGTAAAAGGGTTAACTAGGGCGATGATCAAGGGGTTAAAACTTTATTAGGGGGGGTACGGGGGCTACACTGGACCTAACACTAACTGCCTGTCACACTGACACTAACTGCAGTGATCATACATATGATCACTGCATTCAGTGACACTGTGACCGGGGGGAGGGGGGATCGCAAGGGGTTAATGTGCCTATGTGTAGTGTGTGTCAATGTAGTGTTGTGCAGACTTACTGTGCGATGTGATCTCTCCTCAGCGGTGGTTGAAAAAACCGCTGAGGGGAGAGATCACATCACTTCCTCCTTCCTGTGTTTACACAGGAGGAGCAAGTGCACTGCAGGGGGAGCGCGCGCATTGGCTGAGAGAGATCCGGAGGGGGCGGCCAAAAACGAACTGCACGGATCGCTCGGCCAGGTAAAGGGACCGCCACATGCACGGGGGGTGTCCCGATCGGGCCCCCGAACCCCCTCAAGGCACCACTACGTTGATGTGCCTGTCGGTGCCATTCTGCCGAAGTAAATGTACATGCGGAGGTCCTTAAGAGGTTAATGAGAAACCACAGGAATTTGGAGAAGGGTCGGAGGAGAGGGAAGTAGGGTGGGTTTTTTTTTTTTTCCTTTCTTCTTCCTCTCTCAGTGATGTTTGGAAAGGGGAGAGATATGTAAGAAGGAGATATGTTTGGTTTTGACAATAAGGTAAAAGGGGATGTATAATAATAAGATGGACCGTGACTGTTGTGTTGTTTTGGAATAATGTTCTGTTATGTATTATTTATATATATGTGTGTTGTTCTGATTTGTTTTTAAAAAATAATAATTATAATCGAAAAAAAAAAACACTGCAGCCCTATGATATAATTCAAAGTCGGGTAATCCCACCCCGCCCCGAGTCTTGGGGTACCTGAGTAAAGTGTGACGGATGTGGGACATGCCTTGGTGCCAAATAAAACATATAGACATGGAGCGTAGGGATGAGAAAAAACGTTTGGGGACAGAGATGGGTATGGTTTGGAACAAATAGAGCAATTTAGGAAGTGTGTCCAAACCAAGGTATTAGGGAAGAATTCCAGACTTCTAATTCCCTCCGAAGCTGGGTCAGAAGAGGGAGATAATTGAGGGCATAAAGTTGGGACAGATTTGAGGGGATCATTACACCCAAATAGGAGATGCCCTTCGGGCTCCATTGGAAGGAAAAATTTGCCTGTAATCTAGTTATGGTTGTGTGAGAAAGGTATATGTTCAGGGCCTCAGTCTTGGATATATTTAATTTAAAATGACTAAAGTCCCCGAACTTACGAAATTCATTCATTAAAGAGGGAAGAGGTGTGTGAGGTTGTTGAACGTAGACCAGCAAGTCGTCTGCATAAAGGGAGAGCTTGTGTTCAACAGAGGGTGTCTGAATCCCCATTATGGATGGGTTCTGTCTAATGGCCTGGGCCAAGTGCTCAATCACTAAAACAAAGAGTAGAGGCGACAGGGGACAGCCCTGGCGCGTACCATTCTTTATCTTAAAGGGCGTGGAGGAGGAGCCATTGACCAGGACAGATGCAGAGGGGCGAGAGTATAGACCCATAGTCTTGGATATAAAAGCAGGGCCCAAACCCAGCTGCTGCAAAGAGAGACGTAAGAACTGCCAACTGACCCGGTCGAAGGCCTTCTCCACATCAAATGATAATAAACAAGACTTTAGGCCACGCCGTTGGATGTAGGATATTAAGTGGACAGTTTTAGTCGTGTTGTCCCTGGCCTCACGACCAGGGACAAAGCCCACCTGGTCTCTATGGACAATTGAGGGTAATAAGGGGGAAAGGCGGTTAGCCAGAACCTTGGCGTAGAGTTTAACATCTATGTTAAGGAGCGAAATCGGTCGGTAGCTACTACACTGTGATGGATCCTTGCCAGGTTTGGGTATGACTGATATGTTAGCAGCTAGAAGATTACTGGAGGGTAGATGATCGTCATCAATGGAATTAAATGCAGTGGACATTAAGGGGGCCAGGGATTGGGCCAGTGATTTGTAAAATCTAGGAGAAAACCCATCCGGTCCAGGGCAATATCCTGGATTTTAAGCCTTTAATAGCTGTAAGGAATTCCTCGACCGTTAGGGGGTTATCCAACACCGTGCCTGTTCGGAGGTTATCTGGGGCAGAGCTGTTTCCGAGATATATGCCTTCATGGCGGATAGACTAGAGTCCTCCGACTCGGCCATCGGAGTCTGCGAGGGCAGTTTATATAGGTTGGAATAGTAATGACGGATAGCATCCAGGATGCCCTGTGTGTTACTAATTTGTTGATGGTCAGCCGTACAGATATGTGGTATGGGGCAACGCATGGGGCGGGGGTGGAGGACTTTCGCTAGATGTTGGCCACATTTGTTGGCAAGGAGATAGTGTTTATTATGTCCTCGATCTCTGGCTATAAGGGAATTGGCATCAAGGAGGCGGAGAAGCTCCCTACGAGCATTAGAGAGGTCAACATAAGTAGCCAGATCCATGTCACGTTTGTGTACCTTATATTTTAGTGTGTTTATAAATTGTGTTTAGTGTGTTCACATATTGCACTTAGGCACATTCTGATGCACATATATACATTTATCCATGTTTCGGTCTCACTAATTGAAATCGCACCAGCTAAATGTGGGATATAGGTGGCCAATAGCACCACAGGATTTATTTATTTACCTTTAGCACTGCTATAGCTCTTACTGATCTACTAATTCTGGACTATTACCACTTTGTGACTGCCAAGTGTTATCATAATTAAGGACTAGGAGCAGGTGCACTGTACCCTCATCCTCCCATTCTCCCTATTGTCCTCAGGGAGGAATACAGACAGCGCCACTACCCCCACAACATACTTTTTAAAAATCCACGCATGCTCAAAATCAAGTCGAAGCATGCTCAGAAGCATTGAACTAAATTTTTCTTAGCACGCCGTAGTGTTTTTTGTCACCCCGGTTGGACACGGTCGGATTTTTAACTAATGGTATGTAGGCAAGACTGATGAAAGTCAGCTTCATCGGATATCTAAATAAAAAATCCATCGGATTAGATTCCATCAGATATCCGATCGTGTGTACAGGGCTTAACAGATTAAAGCCTAATTCAAGCTAACACATTTTGGGATAAATGTTTTAATTTTCTGAATAAATGCTTACCTATGTAAGCACCATTGTCGGTGCTAAATGGTTTCTCTCAACTTCCTAATTGCCAATTTTGGTGGATGCTTGGTTTGGTAAAAAAAAAAAAAAAAAAAGCAATCTTACTGCCAGGATCAATAGGCAATAAAACTATGTTACGGGAGGACTTATTTTTCATTTTGCCCATAGTTTTGTTTTCAGATATTATTGCTTGTCCTATATTTCCATGTACCATGCAGTTTTCTGTATGACAATGTTTTTTTCTGTCCAATGCTTAATAGCATTGAATAAATACATATTCCCCACAGTGATATTGTAGGACATAACTACTTAAAAACACTAGATGGCAGTATCTATCCATTTTCAAAGATTATTTTATACACACTGCCTGCTTTTGCACACAGCTGATTACTATTTCTCAGCATAAAGCACGTTCAACTACTATTAATAAATGTAAACACACTTTTTATGCATACTTACAGTATATTATACTATAGTATTATATTGTGTTATATTATGTATACAAATGACTGCTCTGGGTTACTGTAGAATCAATTTCCTTATAATAAATATATAAATGGAAAATATTTGAAGTATGGTTCAAAAACATACTTTAAAACTACATTTAAACCATTTCACAGAATAAAGAACTGCAAGGGCCTATTTACTTTTCTCAGATGTGACAACTTGTGTTAACGCATGCTATATAAATTTGTATGTTGAAGTGCAATGCAGTGGTGTATTTGGTTTTGTGCTGCCCTAGGCAAGACTAAAATTGGGCACCCCCCATCAGTTCTTGTCTAATGATCTGATGAGGAAGCTGCAGCTGTTCACAGCTTCCTTC
Source organism: Rana kukunoris (assembly GCA_029574335.1). NCBI lineage: Eukaryota > Metazoa > Chordata > Amphibia > Anura > Ranidae > Rana > Rana kukunoris. The sequence continues at coordinate 450,014,995 of CM056049.1, read as the reverse complement.
ATCAAACCTTAAGAAATGATTCGTCCAAGTGCCACATATGTTGTCAAAAGGACAGAGGATAGGGTCAGCAGGGTATAGGACTGGGGTCAGTAGGGCAGAGCATGGGGTCAATGGGGAAGGGGTCAGAGGGGCAGAGGACAGGGTCAGTAGGGTAGAGCATGTGGTCAATGGGGCAGAGGACAGGGTCAGTGGGGCAGAGGATGGGGGGGGGGGTCAATGGGGCAGAGGATGGGGGGTCAGTGGGGCAGAGTACAGGGTTAATGGGTCAAGGCACGTGGCCAATGGGGCAGAGAATGGGGTCAGTGGGGCAAAGCATGTGGCCAATGGGGCATAGGATGGGGTCAGCAGGCCTCTCTCTCCTTCCCGTACACTATACACACTCTTTTATTTCTACTGCACATTATACACACTCTTCTCTCTCTCTCTCTCTCTCTCTCTCTTTCTTCTTTCTCTCTCTCTCTTCTATCAGGGGCAACTCTAGGGGGGGGGGGCAGAGGGGGCCCTGACCCCCCCAACATTATGCTGTGCGAGTTGCAGAAAGGAGTTCATGAGCACTGTGGGGGAGGGGGGGCCCAAGCCTTCATCTCAGTTAATGAAAAAACAGACTGATTTCTCCCGTCCTTAGGACAGGAGAACCAACCTGTAAATTCCAAGAGTGGTGACTGCAAGCTGAGCCCAGTGTCAGTCTATGACACTCTTTTACAGCCCAGCGAGTCCAGCCACCTCCCCCCCACTCTCCTCACATACGAGTAGGGAGAAATGCAGCTCCTCCTCCTCCTCCTTTCAGT